>KV426484.1:0-32968 GCA_001632375.1 Exidia glandulosa HHB12029
GACGAAACCGGACGAAACCCGACGAAACCGGACGAAACCGGACGAAACCGGACGAAACCCGACGAAACCGGACGAAACCGGACGAGACCGGACGAAACCCGACAGAACGGCACGAAACGAAACGAAACGAGAAAAACAAGAATAATGTATTTTGTCCACAAAAACGCCACATACCACAGGGATTACTAGGACGCGTAACGGCATTTTATGGATGCGTGGAGGCGCAAGGTCGTGGGACGCTGCATTGTCATATGATGGTCTGGATCGATGGGGCGTTGAACCCAAACGAGATTAAAGAACGCGTCCTGGCAGATATGAATGGCGAATTTCAGAAGCGCCTTCTCGCCGTGCTCGATGACACTATATCCAATTGCGTACCTGACGATCCCCCCGATGTGGAAATTCCGGTTCCGTCCAGTGCCCATCACCCATGCAGTGTCCGGGGACCCGATCTCTCAGCAGCCCTTCCGCAGTTGCAGCCTGCACGACAGCTTGACTTGCGCAATGTTGTTCTCAAGTCACAGATGCACACGCATTCTGGGACCTGTTTCAAGTACTGGAAGGGAACTGGACCCCGCGAGTGTCGCTTCGATCTCGATGCAGCCAACTATTGCCCTGAGTCTTCGTTTGACCCCGAAACAGGTGAGATCAACCTGCGCTGCTTGAATGGTCTCGTCAACAACTACAATCCTACGATGATTGAGGCCCTGCGATGCAATATGGATATCAAGTTCATTGGGTCTGGACAGAGCGCGAAGGCAATACTGTACTACGTCACCGATTACATCACGAAATCGCCGCTGAAAGCGCACGTGGCTTACGCGGCACTTGAGATGGCTGTGCGCAAGCTCAACGAGAACGAGAGTGCGGAAGAATCGGACACGCAGCTACGCGCGAAGCGGTTACTCCAGAAATGTTCATATGCGATGGTATCTCATCAGGAACTCTCAGCACAGCAAGTGGCGTCGTATCTGACGGATTGCGAGGACCACTTCGTGAGCCACGAGTTCCGAAATCTGTATTGGCCAGGTTTTGAGCGACATATTGAGAAACAAGATCCCAGTCCGGAATGCGACAGGAACCGCCAAGACGACAGTGAGCTCGTTGACAGTGCAGAAAATCACATGCCACTGGAAGCCGAGCCAGATGCGGAGCGTGACGCCGAAGATAGTGATAGTGATACTGCTTCACAGGACGATGACGACGATCACGTGGTATTGCACGAAGCGCTGGATGAACCGGCAGAGGATGAGGTTGTACTGACAGTAGATGATGGGCGCATCATGGCACGCAGTGGACAGCTTGCTGACTACATCTGTCGCGGGGTGGCTCTTGACGCCCTATGTCTTTGGGACATGGTTTGCTACGTGGAGAAGATCTCAAAGAAAATGGTCCTACATTCTCGTCGGCGTCGTAAAGCCGAAAGTGATGACGAATCGTCTGATAGCGAGGAGGAGGACGAAGCGTCAGCGAACGCAAGCGATGATACTGTAATGCTGGACGACTTCACTCTTGATGAAGTTCTACACTCGCAGCGGCGTCGCCGGCCATTGTCTGCGCTCCAACAGCCCCACTCCGAGTCCGATACGCATGTTCTGCGGCTTGGCAAGCCTCGGGTTCCTGTCCCGATCGGGCCCGCTATTCCCCGGCGTGATCGCCCTATCTCCTATCCTCGATACTGTCGCCTGATGCTTGTTCTTTTCAAGCCTTGGAGATCTGCCCGAGACCTCCGCACGCCTGGTCAGTCATGGGAGCACGCTTTCGAGAGTTTCAAGCTGTCATGCCGCCCCGAGCACCTCACAATCATGAACAATATGCAGGTTCTGCACGAGTGCAAGGACAGTCGGGATAACCATTTCAAAGACGGCCGTCCACGCCGTAACCGTGCACAGCGAGTGCCGCTCGAGTTATCCCACGGTGGGTCACAGGACGAGTTTGCAGATTGCGATGATTACGAAGCGGCGATTGCGGAGCACATCGAGAGTGTGAATCATGCCCGAGGAGACGCCAAGCTCTTGGAGGACAAGACTGCGCTGGACTGCGTATATCACGCGGACCTCAACGGTCTCTTTACGCATATTGAAGAACCTGGACAGCAGCGTGTGGAGGAAACTGAAATCGTGGAAGTTGGCCCAGAGTTGCTGAAGGACGAATATCTTTGGCGCAAAGAGTATGACAAGCGACGCGCAGCGGCGAAGCAAGCGCAATCCTCCCTCATTACCCCTGACCAGAGAGCGCGTGACCAAGAACCTGAGCGTCAGCCTGTGCCAGCCGCATCGAATGTTCCGGGACCATCCATTGCGTCCCACATCGTCATGGGCGATATGCCCGAGATCTCAAGTGTGACAGTCGAGTCCATGGTCGCAAAGTGGACTCTTAACGAAGAACAAGCCCTCGCCTTCACAATCGTTGCCGAGCACAGTATGTCCGCCGGGCGAGTACCTCTGCGCATGATGCTCAATGGACCTGGGGGTACAGGGAAATCTCGAGTGATTCACGCCCTGAAAGATTGGTTTGAGACCAGAAATCAGAGTCGCCGCTTCAGGCTAGCTTCCTATACTGGTGTCGCTGCAAATAACATATCGGGAATGACTCTGCATGCCGCGCTGTCTCTGGCGCGTAACCGGAAGGGTGGAAGTGATCTCCTCTCACGTCGTGACCTTGCCGCCATGTGGGAGGGTGTTGACTTTCTATTCATAGACGAGGTCTCTATGGTAGGCTGCCACCTAATGGTCGATATATCGGAAGCTCTCGCCGACGCTAAGGGCTGTTCTGACGCGTTCGGAGGTATCAACATCATATTTGCCGGCGACTTTTGCCAGCTACCACCGGTTCGTCAGCCTCGTCTATTCAAACGACTTGATACGCGCACTCTGTCTCAAGGTGGTTCATCGTACGGACAGAAGGCTATTCAAGGGAAGCTACTGTGGCTACTTGTTCGAACGGTGATAGTTCTCACAAAGGCGATGCGTCAGGCAGGCACTGAGAACAAAGTATTTGTCGATCTCCTCTCCAGGCTGCGACTGGGCATGTGCACAGACAATGATTATGCCCTGCTCAACACGCGTGTTCTCGCTCAGGCACGTGATCATCTATCGGACGAGAGATGGGCACGACTGCGACACTCCCCTATCATTGTTTCCGAAAATACGACAAAGGACGCGCTGAATATTCGTGCAGCTGAGCACTTTGCAAATGTAACTAACCGGCGCTTGCACTGGTACATAGCCGAGGATACTTTGCGCGGACGACCCGTGACTGACGTGCGAATCACAACTGCTCTTGATCGAATGCATTCGGGCGCGACAAGCCCACAGATGATGCGTCGTCTTCCCCTGGTACCTGGAATGCCCGTTATCATTACGCAGAACTATGACGTCGAGGGAGGGATTGTCAACGGCAGTCGAGGGATTTTACGCAAAGTGCGCTACTATACCGGACAGGATGGTATGCGCAGAGCTACTTCTTGCATTGTAGAGATACCCTCTTCGTCAGGTGCACGGTTTTGCGAGCTCGGTACGGGGCAATTTCCTGTCTTACAGGAGACGGCCGACGTGAAGATTACGCACAAGTTTTCGGGTAAATCATGCACACTGCGCCGCAAGCAGCTTCCGATATTGCCCGGATTTGCAATGACTACGCATAAGGCACAGGGCGAGACACTAGATGGGGCACTTGTCGACCTCCAAGGATGCCGTGGAAGTGAACCACCATATGTCATGATTTCGCGTGTTCGACGCCTGTCAGACTTACTCATTTTACGCCCTTTCGACCGGTCCAAAATCATGTGCCGTAACTCCCAAGAACTGCGGCTGGAGCTTCAGAGACTACAGCATCTGGGCGAAAAGACGGCACGTGGTGACACCTCGGTCGCTCCCGATAGCGACACCGCGCCAGACTCCAGATCGGCCAATGAGAGGCTGGATGAATTCCAAAATCAGGTTTCCCGTACTAGTGCCACTATGCAGATCCCGCAGCCATCACCACGTCGTCTGGCACGGGCTCGGGAAACAGCTGACGAAGGGTCTGCTGACCGTACTCCGAGGCCGACGAAGCGGCGACGCGTGGGTCCGTAGGGAGGAAGGGGCAGGTCATAAATACCCTAGCCTTTCCTTCCCGGGGTTCGCGTCGTCCTTTCCCCATTCCCACATCTTTCTCGTTTGCCTTGCTGCCTTGTCCCGTCTGTTATCGCCTCGCCTCTCGTTTCTGCCCGTTATCGCCTCGTCTCTCCTTTCTCTACGCTCGTTCCTCGACTCTCTACCTCCATGCCTCCCCGCGCCAAATCTGCCCAGGTGAGTGCATTCGCACTGCGCTGTGCCATGGATCCCAGCTGACGGTGTTTGATATCTTGACACAGGTGCCTAACGCTGCCATGTCTGTACGTCGACGTTAGAAGCATACCTTTTGCGATCCATGCTGATTGTATTCCAGGCCTCGTCGAAAGCCGGTCCTTCGAAGAAGCCCGACACCGTAAGCTACTTATTACCTAGCTCTGGGGACCATGCTCATGCCTCCCAATACGCGCAGGGACATGATTCGGACTTCGAGATGGACGACACGATGTCGGTGAAGACACTGTCGTCCACTGCATCTATCGACAACTCTACCCCTGCCGTCGCCGCCCTTCCGCACCCGAAGGGGAAGACGAAGGAGGAGGAGCTCGACTACTCCGACGTCGCTGTTGCCGACCGTCTCCCCAGCGGTTTCTACCACAGCGTTGACAGCAGGCTCGAGGCTGCCGGCAAGAACGCGCTGTCCAACGTCGACCCAGACTCTGACCTGCAGTTCGACAAGGACAAGAGAATCTTCCACTTCCAGTCCAACACCAAGACCCAAGAAGCGTCGTTCATTTTCGCGGGCGACCTCATCGACATGACGACCATTAGGCCGAATGGTAACAAGCCTATGGGTGTGAGTAGCTCGTTCCCTCTTTGCCGTGCGCCTTGTGGCTAATTGACTGTCATACAGACCGCAATCGGCGACAAGACGAACGTTCGCCACCCGCTGACCATCCAACGCCTCGCCCACTGGGATCCAGAACAGCTGAACGGGTCGGACCCCTTCCAAGACGCCGTCTGGGCTACGCATCAGATGATGGTCATGGGCGAGGGCGGTCAAGACGCCTTCATCGCTGCGGTTCAGCGCGACAAGACCGACCCGGTGAGAGATTCAAATACTCTACTCACATGTCCATTTACGCAGCACTGACAAACATGCTTAGAAATTTACTCTCAAGGCGCCGTTCAAGAAGTCAGCTCCCGACGTCGCGGAGTACGACCAGATCGCGGTTGTCACTGACATGGCGTATGCGAAGGTGCGAATTGGCTTATGTATCTTCCTTCGGTTACTTACGCTTATTTCATTATACACCTTTACAGCCGTCCACCACAGCAATCGATCTCCAGGTCTCGCGTTCGCCCAGCAAGAGGAAAGCCGCGGGCGATACAGAAGTCGCTCAAGCACCTAGCCAGACTGCGGTACCAGATGGTATGTCTTTCTCCTCGCTTACGCTTGAAGTGTGTCTGACCTACAACGTAGGTACACCGCGCGTGGGCGATCTATATGATCCGAAGCTCATGCCCGGATATAAGGGTAGTGACTTTGCCCACGTCGACGCGAAGCTCGTTCAGCTGGACATTCGCGATGCCAATGGAAAGCTCCTCTTCCCTTGGCAGTGGGGTGATTATATCCAGCCCGGCGCGATGGTTCTCGTCCGTGCAAGGCTCAAGAAATGGGTCGTTCTACCCACGGACAAGAATAGCTACATCCGCTCCCATGTGCGTCGTCCCTTTGACATTTGGTGCATGCTACTCACACTGCATTACGCTCAGATCTACCAGTGGGTGGCAGATTCTGTACGCATTCTCGCAAAGGGCCCAGAGCGCCCGAAGGGACCAGAAGGAAAGTCGGAGGTCGATCTCAAAGACCCGAATGTCGTCTTTCTTGAGGACTATGATGTCATGGACTCCTTCTCTATCGGTAGCCCTGCGAAGAAGTCGAAGCTGGCGTAGATACCTTCTCCCTAGCCGCGCTCACCGCATGGCAGCCTGTCCTTACTTGTCGTCTATTTGTTCTCCATTTCCTAGCTTCCAGTATGCCTCCCTGCCTCCCTCGTCCTATACCTCTTGGATTTGTCGTGCACTCACTGTCTTTACTCTGTCTTTACCGCGTGTCTCTTGTGACTCTCGATCTATATCACCACCGTTTGATCTCGATTTAAATTGCGAGAAAATGCTCTTAGAATTTCGGTGTGTCGATGTAAGCTTTGGAACATGTGTAAACCCCACAATCTACATGCTTTGAAGATATTCTAATATGTAACTGTAGGGCTCTGAGGTCTAGGTTTTGCGCTGAGTTGAAGTGTCGGTGACGCGGAGTGGACCGGCCAATGCCGCACCACCGCGCCGAATGGACCAACACTCAACTGTGATTGCAGACCTCAGATCCCATGACTTGCATATTACAAAATCTTGCCAAAGAGTAAATCTGAGCTGACACGATGTAGCCATACCTTGCTGCAACACACTGGAATTTAAATTGAATTTACAAAACATTACGGCAAAACGTCGCGGTCCAAATTCACGTGTAAGCTGGCTGCAGTCCAGACCCACTTCAAAGCTTCAGAAATGTGCAAAAGCTCTAAGTCTACCCTACAGGTTAACAGCAGGATTACAAATAATTTCTTCTCCATATTACGCCGGTGAGCTGAAGTGTCGGAGCCGAAGCCGCACCACCGCGTCGATCGACCAACACCCAGACGCTAATGCAACCCTCAGATCACATCACTTCAATGGCAAAATATCTTCTTAAAGCTTGTATCTACATTATGAGAATGCGAACATTCCTTGCCACAACACACCTGAATTTAAATCGAATTTACAAAACATTTATGCAACCTGGTCATATTCAACCTCGTCCCAATGGCAATTAAGCATGTACTACCTAAAGCTTACGGCGAACAGAGCGACGGGCAGTATTGCTAACATCCTGCAGCGCCGACATGATGGGAGATGCAATGGAAGAGGATGAAGAGGCGAGGTGCTGATCCGCGGATTTGCGCTTGCGCTTTTCTGGCTCTAAAGAAAAGACATGTGAGTTCATAGGAAGGTAAGAAAGACAGCTATGGACTATGACTCACGGACGGGTGTCAACACTGGCGCGTTTTCTTCATCCTCCGCGCTCCCAAGATACTTGCGGTTGTACCTTGCAAGTAAGTCTGCGTGCTTCTCCAAACCATTAGCCGCCATCTTCTCCCGCATGCCCGCGTCGATAAGAGCTTTGTCTTCCATGGACAGCTTGACATGGGACAGGCCATTCGCGTCGCAGCGCAACTTGAGTTCTGCGCGAACCTCGGCGCGCATGCTCTTGATGGTCTACCAAGCATGTGTCGAGTTGAAAGGAATGGCGGAAGCCTCGCGCTTTGAGACTGTAGCACTATACAATGATCAGCAACAGCAACCCGTAAGAAATGACTGACATACATAAGCTTTCCACCAGCGACAGCGACCGGTTCCGATAAACCAGCGTATTCCAACGGGCCGATCGAAACGTCGTTGGTATTGTTGATGATATAGGTACCAAGGGAGTGCGCGCGAACCTCAGGCGGATGAACGCTGAGTAAATGGGCCAAGGTCAACCTCATGAACTGCACGCAACACGGAACGGAATGGAACACGCACCTGAAACGGCGGGGATCCGGAGGGAGGACAGACCAGACTGCGCCCGCGGAATCTGCGTCGAAGTTGTAGACATACATATCGATCAACGCGGCCTTCGCCTTGTCGTCCCTTGGCTGAGGGTAGAATCGCGGCGAGTATGAGACGAGGTTCGGGCGCTTCTTGAGTAAATGCGGAGCTTGCCTTGCATTAGGAACAGAGGTATTCATAGAAGGGAAATGCGCGTACCTTTTTTCATGTACATAGCTGTTATCGGGTCCGGCTCGCCAGGACAAGGAGTGCCAAATATCAGATGAGCGAGGTTCTGGGACTTGCGGAGGGCGTTCTGGATAAGTGACGGTTCAAAGGGATCGGGCGGTGGTGGTGCATCCAGATCTCCATCCTCGATCCAATCCTACGCAGCAAGAGCCTTGAGTATGACAACTGACGAAGAGGAAAGACGCACCGTGTAGGCAGTGATTAGGGCTGCATGTCGTGGATGCACGCGAACGGTGTCCTTCGCCCACACGTCGAGAAACTCCTCCGTGAAGTTCACGCGCTGCTCCTTGCTTGGCGACATGATGATGTTCGCATTGAAGGTATGCGCGCAAATCCAACGACGTCCATTGTGCAGAGTGGGAATGACGACTTTCGGACCGTACTTATCCTTCCCTTGCAGGTAGTACTCGTAGATAGCCTCGACAAAGCGCGCGACGAGGGAAGGGCTGAGCACGAATTCACGAAGAGTGATGCCTGTCCAAATGCCTGACACCCAATCAGACACGACCGCATATCCGATAAATTGTGCACATACCAGCCTTATAGAAAAGCTCGCAAATGGTGAACTGGCCGACGCCGGGCGCACACTCCGGAAAGTCATGGCGCAGCGCGACGACGGCCAATGCGCGTACCCCACGCCTCGGACTGTCAAGGACCGTCTCGATAAGGTTGACTGCGAAGAGCGCCCAGTACGGAGTCGGAACGGGGAGTGACGCGAGGTTTGTGTTGAAGCCAGGGAATGGGTCTGGTCCGGGAACGGGGATGTCGAGAACCCACTCGGGCTGCGAGACAAAATAAGCGGATGTACAAGTAATGTAGCAAACCGACACGCACTTTGGCAATAAGGTCCTTGGTCAGAAAGGCAATGACATAGTCGTCAAATTCAAGGGCGATTATAATCTTGAACGCGCGCTCAGTGGACTATTAATTATAATGTTAGTGTGCGTACATTTTTGAATAGTGGAGACGAACCAACGACGGCACATCAACGACGCGCTCATACCAGACATCCTTCGGATATATGATAATCGATGTATGCGTTAAGTAGTGCATCTGAAATAGCGGTCAGATTTGCGCGGAGTATAAATAAAAACCCTCACATTGAGCGCGCAAACGGTGAAGTCGAGGATCAGTGAGCGCGGGGAATAGTGCACATTGCGAAAGACGAAGCCGTCGAGAGTGGGGAACTGCGGCGGCCAAACTGAGCCTCGATCGTGAGCGTTGCCGCGCGGGAGCGAGGTAAGCGGTTCCACGATCTCCGGCAAGTAGTCGATAGCGCGTTGCGAGGCCGTGCCCAAGGAGATGCGGCGGTCGCGTTCCGCTCGCGTGAGATCGGCCCAAATAGCACGGAGAACCCAGCCACAGATGGAGGGCGCAAAGGTATGGTCCGGACGCTCGTCTTTGCGCCGCCAGAACGCGAGACAGAGGAGGACATGGACGATGTACTCATATGACGCTATGAGCTCGCCACCTTCCGGACACATGATGAAACCCTATGCAAGAACAGTAAGTTTCCAGACAGAGGACGAAATCACGACGCACAAGACGGCAAAACGAAGCGGCGGGCCGAGGACAAATACGGAGCAGGTGCAGCCAGCCTAACAAAAGACATAACAGTTTAGTATAGGTCGCAGGGGCAAGCAAACGGTGAAGACTCACACAAGAGTGCGCGTTGGTTGCCTGGTTGGCAAGGTGGTGAGAGGCAAGAGAGAGCGGCGCGTCCGCAAACTGCCGGGCGCTAAACACGGTCTCGGTTCAAGCCGCTCCGCTGTAAACTCCGCCGAAACAATGTTGCACGGCACATGGAAAAAAAGGTAAGAATTGAAGAACAACATTTGGAATCCCTTTTCTATGTGCTTGGTGCGCATAGGTAGCGGGCGCTGCCAGAATTGGCCTTCAGGACTTATGCCTGCTCGCTTCCGCTGGATCTATTTGGAGCCTCTGCGCCGCGACTCAAATCACTCGAACTGTCCAACGTCACACTCCCTGATCGTCCAGTACCGGCTCTCATGAAATGTCGCAACGCGCGTCTCCACCTTACCACTATAGGCCGTCATGCATTACGCATTGCCCAGCAGTTACCCGGACTTTGCCGTCTTGAGCTCGAAATCGAGGAAGACATCCTTTCAGAGTTTGAGCTACGCGACGGCACTCCTATCTTCCCATCCAGTCTTTCTTCTGTTCGCATTCAGGTTCTAGAACCTGAGTGCAATGCGGTGAAACTCCTTTGCGCCATCTGTGACACCACCAAACATATCCGCACTCTTGAAATCGAGCTACCCTACTTAGGCTGCGATGACCTTTATTGGCCATCGTTGTTCACCGATCCCGTCTCGCCGCTACGATTACGGGTTGGACCTCCTGGAGACGTCTCACATCCTCTGAGCCACCTCTATTCCATGCCATGCAAAATGGCGCTTACGGTGGATTCGGGCGACGGATGTACGAAAACCGTGCGTTGGCCAGACCCTGAACTCTATGGGCCTGTGAATCGCAACAGTAAACCGTACTGGCGACAGTTCGAATCGTTCTCCCACCTATATCCTCTCTGCGCTTTCATACAAGACGTCACAATAGCGCATGCATTCCTTCCTGTGATCTTCGCTCTGGAGGAACTGCCCGCGCTGCAGCGTTTAGAGATCCACCTGGACGATTTTTCCGGTCCGTTCTGGATGACACGCGCGACGAACGCCGCCAACGACTATAGGAGCGGCGACCGGACGCCTCCCGAACGGTCTACATTGCCCTCTCCGCAGCGCTTTAACGACCCGTCGTACGCAAACGACTGGGGCGAGTCTGATCGCGACGGGATCTCGCAAGCGCACACCGACTGGGAGCGCAGCGTGGCGGAATGTTCCCTCCTTAACGCGTTCGACGAGGAGAAGGAGGACCATTTGCTTCCGTGCCCCGCACTCGAGACTGTCGTTCTGAGAACATCGTACAGTCGTACGCGCGTCAGTACGCGTCAGCTTGCTCATTTCGGACGTGCTCTGGGTCTCTTAGACCGTGCTGCGGGTAATCGTCCGCGACTTCGACTTCTCGGAGTTGAGCTCTCGAGCGCGAAGTACGGCAAATTGCACCTTCAAGTCTTCGATGACGTCGAGCAAGTGGTGGGTGCATTTTGACCGCAAACCCTGTCGGTCGATCGCAGATTGACGGCGTTTTGTAGTCTCTTACAGCTCTGAACTTCCGCCCATGGGACGCAGAGGAATGGAGTGAGCAGCCTGCCCATTTATTTTTATCCAGCGCTCATAGAGAACAGGCTCGGAGGAAGAGGAACTCGACGAAGGGTTCTCTGAGGCAGAAGTACTGAGTGAACAATACTCAGAGGATTAGAAACTGAGAGGATTAGAAACTGGACGACGAGGGCGTGTATTTAGGCGCATGACGACTGTTGGCCAAGCTGCGCTCATGCTCTTGAGTACTGCACTAGAGAGAGCTGCCTCCTGTAAATTACTTTCTGTCCTCCTCCTTTCGCATATTTGCAGAGCAGGCACTTTTTCGAGGATAATGAGACTCAGAGATCCGTGGGTCTAGCCTATAGACAGGGGCGCAGTGCGACGAGGACGACACATGTCACACGGTCTCAACTTTCCGCTTCGAATCTGTGCGTCCAAGTCTCTCGCGACTGCCTTCACTCCGTTGTCGTCCGGCAACTCCTCGGACGTTGCAAAAAGCGCAGGCCACCACTCCGGGTTGAGTTCGATGCAATGAGCTATGCCTCGAAGTGCTGCTGCGCGGTGGGGCCGAGAGTCTGTTCCGGCGCGGCTGACCAGAACTCGCCCCCACCATGTGTTGTGCGCAAAAAACTCGGATACAAGTGTGTCCAGTTCGGGAGTATCATGCCGCAGTAGGATGCAGAGATGCGCAGCAAGTAGATCTGCAAGCGGCGACGCAGCATTGTCCCACTGGGGCTCCCATCCAGCCTCCTCTCCATCGTCCAGCAGGGCCCACAAGGAAGGACCGCCTGGGGCTTGTAACAGAAGGAGGACTGGACCTGCGAGACCTGGCTTAACCCCATCGGCCCCATAGACCGTCTCAACTCGATTCAATACACTGAGAGTTCGGTGGGGATCGATGTAATCCTCGATGCTGGTCAGAAGTCGGTCCACCGCATATGCAGACGAAAATGACCGTTGAAGCGTTTTGCGAACATAATGTACCGTACTGGCGTAAGCGATGTCTCTGAGACCGGCTGGACGAGAATAAGGAGCTCGTGCAGTGAGGAGAAGCCGCCATAATGCGTAGAAGACCAGGGCAGCCTCATCCGATTGATGCAAGGCAATACCGAGAGGGATTATATCGCAGACAAAGGCCGAAAATGCCCCTAGCATATCCTCCGACCAGACACTAGACATGAATTCGGAGGCGGTGAGAAGCCATATGTGTTCAGTGGTCCGAAACGGAGGGAACTTGGCGCAGCGACGCCAAGATCCTGGACGAATGAACATCATAGTTACTAAACGGATCATCTCGGGGTAGGTCAGATCATGGATTCCATAGGCGGCACGATCTAGTAGAAGTTGGCAGAACGTGTCTACTGCACATGAAACGTCGCACAGTCTGTGATGGCTGTGGGCAGGAAGCTTGAAAGCGGCCCTGGTAGTGCGCACGATAGAGTCGATGTCAGTCGCCTCCAATTTCTCAGGATCAAGGCCGATGATGACAAGGAGGCGAGTAACCGGGTCGACCTCGGAAGTCGTAATAGACAAGACCTGGAGGCGAGTGGATGTAAGGAACCCCGGCAGCTCGTGGATCGATTCCGATGATTCCGAACACTCGAGAGTACAACCGAGTCGCAAAACCTCTCGCCCGTAGTCTGCATTCAGTACTGCAGTAGACACCAGTCCCAGATCATAGAAGTCCAGACATGGGCGAATGCGATGTTCTCTGACTCCGATATCACGGCAGAGACAGAGATACGCGCGCCCATCCCGCGACACGTCCGCTGCGAGTGTCGGAGCTCGATCGTTCGCGGCATACAGTTTCGAATGCTTGGAGAGCCAATTGTAAATCTCCTGAATAAACGAAACATTGTCGCGCAGTTTCGTAGCTGTCGCACATGCCGGATGCAAAGCAGCAGGAGCCTGGCTTGCGAGAGCACGAACATGGGGGGTGTTACACTCGCGCAACATCCACTCTAACGCAACCGCATCCAGTCCAGCGTCGCTCTCCTTCAATATCAGCGCAGCCTCGGCCCTGGAAAACGTCCATGCATTTTTGTAGCGCCGCGGCAGGACACAGATGTCCCAAAGGGACCATTTCCTGTTGAGACGTCGCCAATGCGCTAGATTTCTGAGCTGATCCAACAGAGGCGTGGAAAATGGACAGTCGAGAATCCCAAGCGGAAGGACAAAGCTAATCGTGTAAAATGCGAAAATCACCAGCGCCAGAACGAGTAGGACGTTGGCGATGGCCGGGTCGAGTTGCTCGAAGAACAAACCGAGACCGATGAAAAATTGAAAGAGCGCAACGTGCAAGAGAAGGGGTAGCGTCGATATGAGAGCTGGGAGGCGCCACCTCGCCAGTCCCCTGTAGTACAAGGACCGTCGACGCGCCCAATACCTGAAAGATGTTGCGGCAGGTGCTGTCCTATGCTTGTACTGAACGAGCCATTGCTTGACAAGGATACACAGTAAGGCCACAGCCAGTGCAACAAAGAGACTTGTCACCCAGAGTCCGTTGATCCATCGAGACTGTACCGAGACCGTGACATACGAGGGGTCGGGAAGCGGAGGGACGGGATCCAGGACGCCAGAGCCGTTGCGCATCGAAACCAAGACGAAGAGCGCGCGAGCGGTGTACTCAGTGAAATCAGGTTGAAGAAGCTTATATGACTCGACGATGAAAGCGGTGGCGACCGCCGAGAACAGACCCGCCTTTTGTACTATCAGTGACGTTTCCACGAGAGTCGATATGACGCACGAAAATGAGAAGGATATCCAGAGTCTTGTTCCACCCGTCAAGCATCGCATCATCCTTAAGAGTGGCTTCGTCTTGATAGACTTTCCACACTCGAGCGTTTTCGCTCATCTCCTCGCCGAAAGGGTCGGGCGGGTATTTCTTCTTGAACTCAGTGTCGAGCTCTTCCGGCGGGTAACGCGTGAACTCTGTACGGCGAGCTGCCCGAGCTGTATTCCCATTCTCGTCTGCGGGTTGGGAAGGGAAGTTTGGCGCTGGCGTTGTACAACATCCATAAGCGATGAAGCACATCTCTGAGCATGCTTCGCGTACGTTGGATGGGTTGAGAGTTATGAGCTCCCGTAGAGAATACGTCATCCTGTAGCGGTTGGACGACATATTCCGAGTGTGGGCGGTGCATGAAGGATTCCGGTCTGGCGAAGGAATCCGGCGAAAGCGGGGCATTCGCTGAGAGCATAGTCAGAGGACGTCCATCATCCCATATAGAGACTATACACGTGTAGGTAACCCGTGCATCTGCAACTCGCTCAGCGGCGGGTTGAACAGAAACGCCGGCTGCTATTGTGACAAACGTCGGTCGCTTAAACGCTTCAAGTTGGAGTCTCTGACGTACGCGAGTAGATAGTGCGAATATATGATCCTGGTGAATATGAGTCCGCAGATAAAACATCAGGAGACCCAGGCGGCGGTGTAAAAATGCTGGAAGTTGTCACGCCGTGTCCGCCGTGGTAGAGTTGCGAGCGCCTGGTCATATTGACGATGTGAAGACCAGCGTCTGAAAATTCCTGGGCTCTACCATTCGAGCCTGCTCATATCGCGATCGAAAGTGATCAGTATGAGAGCCCAGTCATCTGTCGCTTCCCAGACACACCAAATCGAGAGTCAATCTCCGCATCCAGGCAAACAAGTTCGCCTTCACTGGCAAGAAACTAAACACCGAGGGTGTCAGTAATATGAGGACACCCAGCGTAGCGCGTACCTCGCTCATGGTGTAAGCCAAGTACGGTTCGGCTACTATCCGGCCGCCCGGCACGCAGTGCCACGCACAAAGCGGCGGGAACTCCGCTAGATCCGTCGACATCTTCCTCTTTCCTCACGCCACATCAACACGACTGGGATGTCGACGCTGAACGATTCGTACAAACGCGAGTGGGACCGCGTTCAAAACGACGAACACAAGATTGCCAAGGGTCTGCCGCCTGCGAAGCGCACCTGTGCATCATGCGGACGGCCGTGCGGGCTGAATGTGCGTGCGCGGAGACCACCGATGAGCGCGATTTGACTGTCTTCCAGCCCACGACCTGCGCAGGGTGCAAGGCTCTGTTCTATTGCAGCACACGCTGCAGGACTATGGGCCGACAGCCGATGCCCATTAACGCTACGCAGTACAAGCCCGGTCACGACGACGCCGAGTGTGCAAATATCAAGGCAAGCGCTCGATCTTCTATATTACATAGCCCTAATCCAACCCTGGAAAGGCGTGCATGTCGTTGAAGCCGCAGCTCAAAGCTATCGGTGATCAGTTCCCATGGGCATGCTACGACGAAACACTGTGGGCAAACAATCCGGGGCATTTGCCCCGGAAGCCGTGCGACTAACCGCGTTACCCCGGAGACCGGGGCGTCTCGTGAAAGTGCCGGCGGCGAGACTTGGTCTGGCCGCCGCGGCGATTTCCCTCTCTTGCACTTCTGCGACAACCACAACGAAGGCAAGCATCTTACGGACTATCACAGGCGTGGGTACTGTTTTCTTAATATACATAATCACGATGAAACAGTACTGCGCCTCACACTAAGCGCTACCTTGGGCTTGGACGGGGAAACCCAAACTTCATGTTCAGTACACGCTATGACGAACTATTAAATACTAAAACTCGCTCACTGAAGTAAGATCTATGCTATGCCCGTCCTATTCATGAGCCGAACTATGTAATATGCCATGCTCTCGTCTTGCGTCCAGCCGACGTCGAGGCCGACATTCGGAGTGGTTTCGAACTCCGCTCCGAGCGCGCTCGTCTCCTAACGTCGTCGTTCCCACCGCGCACAGACCGCACCACCACACCCACAGCCCTGGCGCCGCGCTTGGGCACTCTTTCACGACCTGCGCGACCTCTAGTGCCCTTTCCGAGATCACGATGGCCGAGACGCGCTCAGCACACCGTTGCGCCGCCCGCCCGCACCTGCAGCCGCTGATGCGGCAGCGCGTACGAATGACATCTACGGCTACTGCTACGAAGTGAAAGATGTCTCGTGTCCATGTCCGCGACGTTACTGTACTCGCATTCAAACCAACCTGATTCGTTCCGTGCTACGCCACTACAGGAACTTGCTCTGGCGACAAAGTGTAGCGGCTTGGCGCGGCTTGAGATGCCGGCTCGTGTACGACAGTCTCGACTTCGATGTGGAAACCCGAGGTTTCCCGATTCTAGGCGTCATGGCCGCGGGACTGCCCGCTGGCCAGACTGTCGACCGCTGACAGATATAAGCGCTGCGGGAGACCTTGCGCGTTTATGTCGTCGTCGCAGTCGGCAGTGGTCCACTGCAAGTTGGCAGCAGGTCGGACACTACCTCACTCGGCGTTGCTAGAGACGGTCTGCAGGTACGTTTGCCTCAATCCTTACTGACCGCTTCACGCTTGGCAACTTCTAGACATACGGCCCCGAGGTTGCGGGTTGCTCTGCACTCACGGTGTATGTGCTCCTCGCTTGTCTGTGCAGATCTAACATACCCAGTAGTTCTTATCACTTCATCCTCCCTACGAGCAGCTCAAGATCGAGCTGACACCAAATGTATGTTCCAGCTCCGGCCGTCCGCCGTCATGTGTCGTTGTCACGCAGATGTACTCGGCAGTTTACCCTTATTGTTTATTGTGGATATCAATAATATAGTATAAGTGTCTGCACCCGTACACAACAATCCGAAGAGAATAAGAATCGGAAGCAGATATTGACTGTTGCGGCATGGGAAGTTACACCAAGATCAACGGTCCAATTCAACCGCATCTAAGCAGCGCAATCATTAACCCATTATTCCCCCGCCCCGAGGTGCATTAGAGCTTGTAACTCTCGGATCCGAGGACCGGGGGAAGTGGCGGATGGCGGGCACAGAATCGCCCGGAATCGCTGCCCGGTATCCGCGGGAAATCTCTCTGGATGCGGGTAAATCCCCCCGCAAAACGGCGTTTCATGCGACGGAAAACGGGGCAATTGGCGGGGGAAATGACCCCGACACTTTGCCTACAGTGAAAGCGGCCGATTCGTGGTCGAAGTTGCGAAGGCGTCCCGGGACCTCTTGACGGCCGGCGGATACTGGAGCGAATGCAACGACCCTAGGTGCAACGACGACCCCTGCGCAAGCAATCTCGTCACCCACGGCGCTCTACCCGTCGAGGCGTCTGGCTGGCATCTTCCCGTAAACGAGACACCCTGGTTGGGGATCACTGACGAGGGCAAGGCGCACATGAAGATTCCGGACTTCCCTCCTGCGTTCGAGGACTCATGGACGAGCTATTATGCGTGGAGAAAGCTGCCGATGTCGTCTCCGGCTGCACTGTGCCTTCATTGGGCACTCTCGTTTTACGTTTGCCTTCGCGAGCTCGGACTGGTGGAGCTCTCGCCCTCGCTCGACGCTCCTCGTCGAAAGCTCAAGGTCGACTGCGTCGGACCCGCAGTGCGTATTCTGTCTATCTACATCTTAACGCGGCGCTAAAATCTCTTCAGCGCGAGTTAGGCGTATTATCAACGTGAGTTCACTCCATCTGTACACTTGCAACACATAATGAGCCGTCTTCAGTTTCGGAGAGCTCGCCTTGCTATTACCGAACACAGACCTCGAGATCAAGATGATCAGTCTCGAAGCGCACGCGTCCGTAAAGCGCATGCGCGGCAACTACGAAAAGTTCCCCGAATTCTTCTCCTACACCGCTCCAGCAGCATCTGGCGGCGGGAGCGTCCGCATCGTCTTCCACGCGCTCACAAAGCAATACGACCCCCTGCGCAACACGCTCTTCACCAACCCTTCAACCCGACCAGACGCAGTAATCGCTCTACTGGGCGGACTGGGACGTTACCCCGACGAATGGCTCCCCGTGACGACCGCCTGCATCCAACACGGCGTCCCCTTCGCTGTTACGGAGTTCTGCGAGCAATCTCTGACCGCGAGCCACAAACACGTGCGCATGGGTCTCCGGGAGTACATCCCGCACATGGAACCACACCTCACACGCGAGGCATGGTATGCCGAAGCGTTGGAACGCGCGCCGAGTTGGAAAGTTAACCAGTTCATGCGGCCGGGTATGACGGATTCGCCGCCGTTTTCAGATATCCCTTACGGCGAGAACGCGTTCGTGTATGTCGTCAGCCCGTCGAGAGCGTAGGTGCATTACCTCGTACCACTGTATTGTGTGTCAATTTCTATCTGCGTGCATTTAGACAATGTGAGAGATGATGTGATGTCTCCTCACAACACTACAGCCGCGCCGTGGGCGGGTAACCTGGTTTCTTTCATTTATCTCTAGCTGCGATGCAGTTTCAACTCTCGGCGGGTCGTTACAGTATATACATTTAACGAAGACGACTGGTGAGAGCTTTCCGTCTTGCCGAGCGACTGTAATGCTCGTCTTCGTCCTTGTTGCGAACATACCATGCTATATCTGCATCCTGGTCGAGTTCGACTTGACTGAAGCCGTCGCCGAGCCAAAGGAACCGATTGCCGTTGTACTGAATGTCCCAATCGTCCCATCGCGGCTCCCTAATCGCTTCGACGTAGTGAAGAGTACTACCGGGCCAGAGAGCCGTAATACGCCCGTCGATGGAATGCTTCTTGTACCAGCTGCGGCAGTCGTCGTTCCACACAGTCCTGCTCATGTACCAATCGGTGTACTGCGCGAGCTCCTCGACTGCCTCCTCCTTCGGCGCGAGGGAGTGAATGTTCTCCGTCTGCCACCGGTCGACGCAACGGAGGATGTACTCGACGCTGCGCTCCATGCCAGTCAGCACGGGACCGTTCCCAATTGGGCTGTTAGGCCCGAAGGTGAGGAAGTAGTTCGGCATGCCGGCCGCCGCGAGCGCAAAGTATCCCTTCGCGTCGCTCTCCCACTCCTGCCGAAGGTCGCGGCCGCCGAGGCCAATGACGGGGAAGCGCGGACGGTACCCCGTCGCGAATCCCGTCGCGCAGATGAGCGTGTCGAAAGGACCGTGTGAATTGCCGTCGGCGGTGAGAACGCAGCCGTCGGGCATGACAGTTGTGGCGCCCGACTGAACGAGGGTGACGTTCTCAGCCTGAAGAGCCTCGAGGTATCCAGGGCCAGGCGTAATGCGACGACAGCCGTAGCTCCATGTAGGTATGAGCTGGTCCGCAAGGACGGGGTCTCGGACTTGCGACTTGATTATCTTTGCCATCGCAGCGCGTGCCTCGGCTTGCACAGAGCTGTCCTTCAGGAACACAGCTTCTCACGGGGTTACAGTAAGCCACATGCCACGTCGCAAAAACACCAAGACTCACCGTACATCTTATTCAGCGAAGATTCCTGCTCTTTACGGTACTCCAAATGATGAGCTGGGTCGTTTCGAAAACGCTCCCTCTCCTCTTCAGAGTATTCACGCTGCCCCTGGCCATCCGACGCAAAGGGCGTCGAAATCCACGTCGGGCCGCGAATGAAGCTCGTAAGATGGTCGACGATGGGCTGAATAGCGGGAAGGACTTGAATAGCCGATGAGCTGAAGCAAATGTCAGCACAGTCGAAAGTATCCACAACGGCGTACGTACCCGTTTCCCAGCATGGCAACCTTCTTTCCGCGGAGGTCGTAATCTGCCGGCCAGGCTGCGGTGTGCAGGAGATCGCCTCCGAAAGTATGGAGCCCTCGAACGTCGTCGGGCCATTTCCAGTCGTTGAGGACACCCGTCGCGTCGATGAGAATGTCGCAGGTGTCATGAACTGTCGTCCCAGTTACGAGATCGTCGACGTCAACGTTCCATCTTGACCCAGCGTTAGCTCGGCGCATCATGTTTCATGGTGGCGTGCAAAGTCGAGGGACAAACGTACTCTCCCCTGTTCTCGTCCCATTCGCAGCGCGCGACGCGGTGTTGGAGCTTGATGTATTTGCCCAAATCGAAGGTAGCCGCGAAGTCTTCGAAGTACTTCTTGATCTGGGCAGAGCCAGAGTACACGTGCGTAAAGTCGGGATTAGAAAAGAACCTAGTATGTATCGTGAGTTTACTTAGCGGACATGTGCAAAGGAGAGATACCAACGTATAAGTGTAGATGTGCGCCGGAATATCGCATGCGCAGCCCGGGTACCGATTCTCAGTCCACGTTCCAGAGATACTATCGTTCTTGTCGTACACCGTAAGAGAGAAATTCCGGAACGAGCGCTGGAGCTTGTATGCGATGAGCAGACCGGAAGCCCCTGCGCCGATGGTAATGACACGCAGGTGCCGCTCGGTGTGGATGGGCTGCGCCGTCCATGGGGAGGACGCAAATGTATCGCGCACCGCGTGAGGCGACATGAGAGAGGTAGTATGTCGTGAGTGGGCTCGGAGTGGCGAGGGGAGTATAAGTACGGATAAGCGATTCAAGACCGGCATTTCATTACCCGGCAATGGTCACATGTAGTGTAACAAGGCGAGGTTCTCGTGAATGCAGTGGCACATCGGCAAGTCGGGGGACACATATGGGATGACGCGCGTTACAGCCGCCGAGAGGTCCCACATCCACAACCGATTCACTGATCACTCCATAAAGGGTAGACAGCGGAGGCGTGCAAGCTAGGGAGGCCGAAGGGTCTTAGCATCATCGGAGACGTCACGCTGAAACAGTTGAGGGCAAGATTCCCCCAATCGGCCACATTGAGGAGACAGAGCTCAAGCCTTCGCAGCAGCCAGACCGAGCAATGAGTGAAGAAACCTCTGTAGTTCCCCGAGAGAAGTCGTTGGTGGTGGACACCCGACCCGTGAATTGGATTCGCCCATGAAGTGAGAGCGCAGCTAGGCCAAGTGACGAAGAGACATGGCTCTAAAAAATCTGCGAATTCCGCCCTGGTGAAAGGAGTGCATATACAGAGCAACGCAGCGGGAGAGAGAGCAGGAACGGGACTATTGAACGCAAGACCATTCGTTCCAGCGGATATTCGTCGTCGGCTTGAGCAAGACGGTGGAAGGATCAGGGAAAAGGCTGAGGCCCGAACCGTCGACAAGAATCGAATCATCTAGCGCCAGAACAGCCGCTGCTACCGCAGGCTCGCAATTCTCCATCGTGCCGAGGAAGCCGTCTCAAGCTCTCCGTCGGCCCCACAGTCCCACAGCGCATGCACAGCGTCCTCGATAAGCTTAAGGTAAGAGGCAGGACAGTGACGGGCGCTGAACCCCACGGCCAGCGCGCTCTGACGGCCTATCAGCCATTAAGTCCAAGTTGATAGCTCCGTCGAGTGCAGTCGCGGATTCGTAGTCGTCGCAGAACCCGCATTGCCCATTACTGACTGCGCAACATATTCACAACAGCATAACCCATAACGGACCAAAGCAAGAGCAGAGAAAGAGAAAGAGACGGGGAGGGCGGATGTTCAATGCTTCGGTGTCGCGACGCGCAACATCGTCCAGGTCTCCATACCCGTCGCTTTCCCTGAGCTCTTCGACGCTGGGAACCCCTCGGCGTCGACAGTGCCCACGCCGAAGGGAATCGTATCCGTAACCTGCATCGCAACACTTCAGGACGCAGACATCGGGCGATAAGTGGTACTCAGACGCACCTCAAAATCAAAGTGCTCGTATATGGCTTTCGGGCGCGGCATGTTGGACTCGACGACGCAAGGCGTCGAGTCGCCCAGGAACGCGAGTCCCTCGCGTATCAGACGCGCGGCGTACCCTATCAGGACGAGTTCAGCGAAAAGGAAATGGCAAATGGCAGGACGCGCACCTTTGCCCTCGTGTTCCGGATCCGTACCGAGCAGCTCGAGCGTCCAACACTCCTCGCGCCGCACACCGCGCGCTTTAAGCTGCTTCTTATGACTCTTGACAAAGCTACTCTGCACATGCAGCGCGCGCTACATCACCACATTCCGTCAGCACCAGTCCAAGTCAAGATGGAAGACGGACGACGCACGCGCAAACCACTCAGACCCCACCCCCCAAACGGGTGCCACGCGTCGCCGAGTATAGCGCGGTACTGCTTCGCCCTAACGATCATACCCATCGAATCGATCACAGCGCCCGGTCGATTCCAAAGCGCGAACGCGCGGATATTGTCCTCTGCATCCACAGCGACCATAACGCGTCCTTTCGTAAGCTGAGTAGTCCGAAGCAGGCCGTCCATGAAGTAGTACAACAAGCGCGCTTCACGAGGAAGAGAAGCGAGAGGTGTAGAAGGCGCGTCGGCTGGTGGGGAGGGGATGCCTGGTGGACGGATGGAGTTGATCCAGCGCAGGACGCGGTTGGTTGCGAATGCGCGCACGGCGACGAGGGCGAAGGCGTGTTGCTCGTCAGCGCGCATCGCCCGGACGGTCACCGTGTCTGTGTCTGTGGGAGGGGCTGCTGAGCTCATGGTGGGTGGATTCGAGCTGGGTCAAACATGGTGGGCGGACGAAAGGCGCCTCGGCTGCTGCGGCACTGAAGCGCCGGCCTCGTCGGTTCCGTTATCACCCGGGAGCGCTCAAACTGCGAGAAGTTGAGGTCCAGGAAAACGGATAAATCGATTGCAACTGAGGTCTAAACTTCTGCTCCGAGCAGAGGCCGACTCCTGACCATTACTCCCAATTGGAGTGTACACCTACTCTAGATCTATCCTGACCCGCAAAATGCTGCTCTGCGTCTCTCAACGCGCTATCCAACTCCTCTATCCGCTCGTCCGGCACGCCCGCGACGCTCGCCCGAATCCACCTCTCCCCATCCAATTCCGCCCCGAACCCAAAAAACGTAGCGGGTAACATCACCACACCCTTCGTCCTCGCCAACCACTCACACACCTCCACACCCGTCACACCCCTGGCAAACGGATGCCTTACAAACGCAAAATACCCACCGTCACCGCCAGCTCCAAGAGTCCATCCGCGGCGTTGCATCACCTCGCGGAAGGAGGCATGGCGTAGTTTGAGTGAGGACGATGTAGATGCTATGAATGTGTGGAGGACAGAGGGCGAGGACGATATGAGCGATGCGAGGGCGATTTGCACTGAGCGCGGAGGACAGATCTGGATCGTATCCAGCGCCTTGTTGAGGTGCGATAGGAAGCTTGGAGATGCGACTACTGCTCCTAGTCGTGTGCCGGGAAGGGCGTATGATTTGGAGAACGAGAAGAGGTGGATGAGCGTTGAGCGCCAATCCATATCCGAGAAGAGCGCGTGCGGAGGAGAGTCGATGAAGTCGCGGTACGTCTCGTCTAAGATGAGCGCGATATTTCGTCGCTGTGCGAGCTCGAAGAACGCTTTGAGCGTCGCTGGAGGGTATATGGCACCGGTCTACGTGATGTGAGCGGTGAGCGGTGATTGGAGGGAGGACCTGGACGCACAGGGTTGTTGGGCGTCACCAGCACAATGGCGCGCGTCTTGTCCGTAATCAGACGTTCTGCTGCTTCGACGGATGGTACGAAACCGTCTTCCGGGAGCGCAGCAAGCGCGATTGGTGTTATGCCCAACATCGTCAAAGTCATGCTGCACCCCAGTCAGTCAGCAATGGGTGTAGGTAATACTCGCGCTTACTGATGATTGAAGTACCTGCGCCGGTCAGCCACGCGGGGAAAGAGGTAGAAAGGAGGTACTATAACGCACCACGGAACGGGAATGATAACTTCCTCCCCCCGTTGCGCGAGACACACCACACTCGCAAAGAACGCCATATTACACCCAGCCGTAATCGCCACGTCCTCCTCCTTCACATCCCCAGTCCCATAAATACGCTGCATCTCCCGCGCAAGCGCACCCCTTAACACCCTCTCCCCGCCATTATCGCCATATCTGAAGGCGTACGCGGGGTCCGACGCCGCGCGCGCCATAGCTTCTAGCAGTTCTCCAGGAGGAGGTGCGCCGGGTGTTCCTTGCGCCATGTCCAGCAGCGGCCTGCCTGTAAATTCGCGCGCCCAGGCATAGGCGGCAGGAATTCTAGGTAGACCCATCGTCGCGTAAGTATAAGGGTATGGGGAGATGATGTGGGCTACGTGCGGTGGGGAGAGGGTGTCGAGTATGGTGGACGCAATTGGGAAATTCATCGTCGTGGTCAAAGGGCAAAGACGTGGCGCGGCTCAGCGGTCCGACCGGATGCCTAAAGCGGAAACTTGTAACTTGAATGACGAAGTGCTAAGGCCATTGTAGAGGCACGAGTGAGATTACTTACTGGTGATTGTTTGTACTAGCTGCGCCTCAAGGTTGGGAGTTCAGGAGCAAATGTCCGATGGTCGAGGCAAAGCGGGTAATAGCTCCTGCGGCTGCACTGATACCGACACTGCAATCTAATCTTCTCATACGTTTGTCTGCCTGTCTTAAACCGCACGTTCAAAGCTTGAACAGCTGACGGTCTGGTGCCGCTCGGACGCCCGAAAGCAGCTGAACGCAACTTTCACCCCATGTCCGTGTAGTCACCTGTGCTCTGGGTCCCCCACTCATTGCTAGGGAGTATCAATGACCGGTGATTGTCCAGCGATAAAGACTCCGTACATAGGCGTATGGGATCGGGAGGTGCGGCGAGGTCGAAATCGCATGTGCCAAATTGGAGACACGAAGCGAACTGCGCATGACTTATGAAAAGAACGTCTACAGGGAGACGTGCATACTGACGACAGGGAGTAGAATGAAAGCTCCGAGCCTGAATGATCTGAACCTTGGGGATGGCAGTACTGACACGCGCGCTCTACCAGCTTCTACCAGTGCCAACCCGTCTTACTGACTGCATACCCACCACGTTCTGTGTCATTCGCCACGTTATCCGACTCCCGATATCCCGACAATTTCTACACACTCTGCACGACTTTTATGCGACTTTGACAGAGCGCCGGATACAAATTTAAATGACCCGTCTCGGCATCTATCATTTGCTTCCGACCACTCTTGCTTCTTGCTCCTCACCTGCAGGCTGCCTGCACGCCTGCTCCGCGTCACGGCCGTTTCGTTCCTCCTAGCTGGTCAGTCACTCTGATGTACGAACTAAAGCGCGGAACTGCTGATGCGCACTGCAGGCCGGCAAGTTTAACACCCTGAGCGAGGATGTCGACTACATCGACGACGTCGGACGGCGCGTTACATCAACGCAGTGCGCAATGCCTTTATGTTGCGCTTAGCATCGACCCATCCAGCGCCAGTACAATTTCGCTTCTCCAAGTCGGTCTTGAGTCACCAACTCGACGACGAGGACGACGATGTCGAATTTCGCGGCGCATTCTATCCCACAGAGGCGCTCGACACCGACTTCAAGCGCAAGTACCCTCCAGATCCGTTCGGCGAAGAGATGGGCCCGCACGCGCGGGTCTGGAAGGTATATCGCGACGAGGCGACGCAGCATGACGACGCCATGCTCGACGGGTGGCATAAAACGCTCGACATTTTGCTTATTTTCGTATGTACCCTCTTTTGCCAGCTGTCGAGCGCTGAATCATGTGCGTAGGCCGGTCTGTTCTCTGCGGTTGTGACTGCTTTCGTTATCGAGTCGTACCGCTTCCTGACGGTCGATTTTACGGAGTACACGGCGCGCGCGCTGTACACTCTCGCAATGGCATCCGCTCGAAACGGATCCACGCCGGTCACACTGCCCGATCCATCAATTGCCTCTGTGTCCACGCCGTCGCGATGGATCAACGGTCTCTGGCTCTTGAGCCTCTTCCTCTCACTCGCCGTCGCCCTCCTATCCATCCTCGCGAAACAGTGGCTCGGTCGCTACAAAGATCGTATCACTCCCGCGACCGAGTCGCCCCGACATTGGGCTCGCCGACGAGCGCTTTATTACGAAGGGCTGACAAAGTGGCACATCCCGGGTTTCATTTCGACTTTACCTCTTCTACTGCATCTTGCGCTATTCCTTTTCCTCGCTGGATTGGTTCTTCTCATCGTCGGGCTTGATAGCGCCATTGGGTCTATTCTGTTCGCACTTACTGGTCTCCTGTGGACTTTCTACACTGTGTCGTTCATCCTACCTGCGATCAGACGTGACTGTCCGACTGCGACTCCGCTCCTGGAACAATTCTCAGAGATAGCGCGCTCATTGCGACCCACTCTGTCGCGCCTTGACGTTCTACGTTCCAAGTTCCTGCGTGCATATGTGCCTTATATGCTCTCTTGGCTCGACCGGCGCATGGATACGCTCTCCCTCTGGAGAAGCTCTATCGCGGACGCTGTGTCAGGTCCCTACGGTCGAGGTACGGGCATGTCAGATCGGGAAGACACAATGTCTACGGCATCGAGTGCCAATCGTGCTGACTGGGAGGACGGCGTCGGGAGCTCAGAGGCGCTGCTGGATGCTGCCGCCATTCGCTGGCTTATCCGGGAATGTTCGACGCAGGCGATCGTAATGGTTGCATGCCAGGCACCCGCCGCCCTCCATCCAGTGTCTCGCACATCAGCTATCCTCCGCGAATCTGGAGACGTCAGGCGCGCCATCCAGCGGCACCTCGTAGAACTCGCCCGCCAGGCAGATCAGAATACTTCCCTTCTTCACTTGGACTCTGCTGACCTGGGCAGGGTACTACGCTCGTATCTTTGTCAGGGCGACTTGTCGATTCCGCATCGCTTCTGGGGTATACTTCCCTTTGCGGAAATATTCCTCGACAATCCGACGTACGACTGGCCGTTACTTTCGGCTTTGGTGTACGGAGGATCCGGGATTCTCGGCGAGCACTCTAACGAGCAGCTGCGTAGCGTGCTCAGGGCGTGGGAGAGGACGGAGGCGTGGCACCAGGACGAGAACGGGCAACGAAATATTCACCGGTTCCTGACATCCACGGGCCTGCAGATCTTATCCGTCAGCGGAGTGTCCATTGCGAACAGGCTTAGCATTATCTCTGCTCTGGATCTGGAACATCTGGAGAACGACGACGTGGACTTTATAGTCGAGACTACCTTCACCAGGATGGGACGTGTACGCCACTATCATCCGCATTTACGGTGCAACTTCGGCTGCTTGTTGAACCTTCTTTGCGAACTCCTGCTCGATCCGGATTCTTTTGGCTTTGACGAACTCGATCGACGCGTGGCCAAGCAGCTGCTTCATCACCTTCTCGGGAATCCAACTTGGGCGTTCCCCGAGCGATTCCTAGCGGTTCAGCATTTCCTAGCGGTTCAGCATATCTGGGAGCTGGCTGGATCGGAGCTCGTGTCTCTATCGACTTGGTCAGCCTGGAGCATTGCGAATTTATCCACTCTTGTGTTGGCTACAGCACGCACCGCCGATGCAGAGACAACGCAAAGCGCGGTTTTATCTGCCGCTAGCCTGCGTCTCCTAGAGCTTTCGAGACACATGTCTCTGAACTCGGAGTGGATGAACTCGAGGACCACCGTGTCTTCGGCAGTCGAATCATTCGTTATCGCTATCTCTTTCGAGCCACCGCGGCCGTCCCCTCCACCTCAGACTCGGAGGAGTAGACCACGCGCGATTCAACGCTCGTCGTCTCGACATAGCGGACCTCTCGTCCTGTTGCACGGCACTCCCTCGCTATGGCGATTCATAGCGGAGGTGTGGAGCGGTACCGCGAACCCGCGCGCGTTTCTACTACTTTGGTATGCCATCGCCACCGAGCTATCCCACGAACAAACCGACCACGCCGCGCTGGTGAACGAGTTCTTCGCCCCCAACATCGACTACGGAATCCCCTTCCTAGACGCCTTGCTGGACTTTCCGGACGCCGCACCGCAGGCGATTGCACGTTGCATCGCCCTGAATCCGGGCTGGTGGATCAGGCTGCAGGCGGAGGTCGATGTAATGGGTGACGAGGGCTTCAATGCCCGGTTGAAGGATTTCAGGCGGCAGAATTATCGAGAGGTCACGCAGGTTTGAGCTGTGAGAGACTCGGTTCTGGACGAGACAGTGGCGGTGTTGTATGAACTTGGATTTGTAAGTATGTGACTGGTTTTGCAGTATCGTCCTAGCAATTGGGGATCATGAGCTGGGATTCGAGGTCTAAAAATTGTCTACAGAGGCGAGAACTCTAGTCTAGTTGTTGTGCTCCACGAGGATTCTATAGGGCTTCCGTAGACGTCATCAGTACAGCCCTGCGCGCACAATGTGGACCACATGACTTACCGACGTATGGGAATATGGTCGCCAGCCTGGCAACGGCCAGAGAGATAGCACTCAAATTCTCCTGCGCTTCGTCGTCCTCCGCGTCCGGATACATCGCCGCGTCCCTCTTCATCCACCCTTCCACCTTCTTCAGACAAAACTTCTCGCGCAGTCAGTCCAAATGTCTCCAGCGCGTGAAACAATAAATACGCACGCCGATAGCAGGATCCAATAGCACCCAGTCTGACTCTTCGATGCTCTTCACGACCTGTGCGACGATCTCCACGGCAGCGACCGACCCGTCCCGTTCGTTCACCATCGAATGCAATCCGAGCAAGGCGGTCGAGACAACTATCTTGACGCTGACGCTCTCCTCCGGTAAGACCTCGAGGCATTTGTTCAGCGCTGCTGTGGTGCTGTAGACGTCGCGCCAGTAGGACTGTGGGATATGACGATCTATTGAAAGAAGGAATAAGAGTAAGGAGGAAGAATATAATGTGACGTACTGGGTGCGTAACCGGCGATGAGTTCGTGCGCGTGCAAGAAGAGGGCGAAAGCTTTGACGCGCATGCTGTTACGCGTTTCGCCGTCCGTAAAGCTGTACGCTGGACCTGTATACAGGCCAGGTAGCAGTCCTGCCATCTGACCATCCTATATAACCATCCATACCCAGTCAGCGCCACACCGTCACACGTCCGATCCACACACCTTCGACGGTACGAAGGCAGTCGTAATACCCGAGAATGCCGGAGCAGAACTCGACACGCCCGTGATCGCACTCCACACCGCGTCAACACGATAAACCATCCACCAAGTCTCAACTTTATCCCTCTCCCCAGGCTCCCTCCGATACTGCCCAAGCGCATGAAGTCCCTGGTTCACCGCGACCTGGACCGCAGCGGCGCAATGCCGATGTCCATCCAGCTCCTTCCCCATGATGAACGCCAAACTCGAGAGGAGCGCGTGAGCTTGGATTTCGAGTAAGGAAGGTGTGGGGACGGAGAGTAATGCGTTCTGCGCGCGCTGGAACAGTTGGGTTGTTGTTGCCGTGGGGTGCGAGGGGTAAAAGTGGCTTGAGACTGCTATGGCGGCGAGGGAGAGTGGAGTCGGACCGGTTTGGGACGCGGTTTGGAGATGGGTGATTGAGGCGAGGGGGAGGCCGAACTGCGTAGCGTGTGGAACGAACGATTGGAGGCTACACATGTTTCGATTAGCAACGCGCTACTGGAAGGATGGTTCGACGAAGCGAACTTACAGGTGGACCACTTCAGCGACCTGCAGCTGGATAGGCAGAGCTTGAACGTTGGAAGACGCTAATCCCTGCAGATCAAGTGCGTTAGAATGAACTCTCGAATTAGCGAAGACTCACAGCTGGTGCAACAGCCGGAGTCGAAGTCGAGGTAGGCTGCATGAACGCACTGAACGCCTGAGTCGTAGGTAACACTCCGGCCCTCGCCTGGCTCTCCAGTTCCCGAATACGCTGCTGCAGCGCAACGACATGACTCTGCAGACCATGGATCTGAACGAGGTAACGCGTGTCTTCGTACTCGCATTCTTCGCCTTTGCCGGAACGAACGCAGGAGCCGCACGGACGACCAGCGTCGCATTTCTACCGATCACCGAATCAAACAGTGAAAACGGAGGAGAGAACTTGAACGGGGAGGGGCGTACCATTTTGCGACGACGACAGATGAGGCATGCTTCGCCTCGACTGAGAGTCGAACGATACTGTTGGGAGCTCGAGTCGTTCGAAGACATTGGTGTGGAGAACTGTATGAAACTCCAAACTGAGAGGCAGCATATAAAGATACTCTATTCCGCTGGGGACCGGGCGTCAAGACGACGTGGAGGCTCTTCAAGCACAGTCGTATAACGAACTGGACGGCAAGGGATGCGCAAGCGATTAAGCTGTGCATCGGGACAAGAACTTAGAGCGCTGTCCAAACAATGCATGAGTCCGGCTCGGCGCGTCACTTCGGCATCCGAGTCCGGTTACTGCGCCCGCCGTTCCAACTGCGGCACGCGCAGCGACAAATAGTAAGTAGTGACGCATAAACCAGCTGGGACGAGGAATTCATATAGCCGAGCACGTATTGCGATAGTACACCCCGTGAAGAAAAGCAAGAACGACTACTTTGAGCGTGCATGTGATTTTCCACAAGTCGACCCAAGGCGCCCCGAAGTGTCGGAGCACAGCTGCACAGTCGGCAGGAATAGACTATAGAGGACGCGTCCCGTCTGCGCGCGGACGTCGTACGCGTCCAGCTCATATGGCTGCGGCGTTTCAGGGAGCCAACGCCGATGGAGAGACGCATGCAACCGTAAATTTGACCGCGCGAACACTAGATATCGTCATAGAGCGGTCGTTGTTGCGTACGTAGGGCTGACGAGGTACAGCCGAAACCATGTAGAGGATGGTAGATAAGGACGGGCGGGTCGCGTGGCTGGAAGGAATTATTGTGAAAGTCAACTGTCTAGCTGGATGCCTGCCTTGCAGTACGGCTAACCGTGCTCTGGGCACGGTGAGAGTGTACGGGGAGCAGCGTCGGCTGCGAGCCGCTTAGAGCCCCCAACGCGTAGCACGGCCCAGCGGTCCGATGCGCAAAGTAGCGAGATGTTCAAGGTTGTCACGACGGAGTGGAGTATACAGATCCAATTCATTGTCCTGTTCGCAGGGAATCCGCGAGATGTTCATGAGAGTGATACGAGGATGAACACCAGGGCGGAGGAAGCGACATTGCCGCAGCATCCGAAGAATGGTGACAGCCTCTATTTGCAGCATCAGGTGCCCCGGCGCGGATATCACCAAATCCACAGCACGATATGACTGGGATTGCGGTCCTTCAGCGTGCTCCTGCAGTGTCCAAGAGTTGCTGCCGACAGTGACAATGTCCTGCTTGTTATAGCGGTCCGCCGGAAGTACGAACTCGACGAATCGTAAAGACGGAAGCCGTTCTGCAAGATGATCCACTTCGTGCCAGAAGCTCGGCTCGACGTGAAGCGCTACGATCTTGGAGAGCCCGGGACGGAAGCGTTCCGTTGTGAAGTTGTACGAGACTAAATCACAGCCGTGTTCAGTCCTCCCGTTAGACTCGTCATCCGAGTCCAGGAACCGCGGTTCCCTGAAAGTGCGTCTAACGCCGCTCTCGAGGTCACGGATAACGAGGGCCGTCGTGTAACCGCGATAGTCAGGAGTCGAGATACTAATATCCAGCAGACCGTTCATGTTCTGAAGGTAGTCGCTGATGGCAATGTACTCCGGGGCTCTTCTGTACGATGATAGCCCGGACCACCAATCGAGTTCCACGTCCGCTACTGGTGAAGTCGCAGAAAAGAGAGACAGAATGTCGGCAGGAAGGGTATCGCGGTCCATGAGAATGTGAAGGCGCGCGAGCTGCGACGCCCAGTGTTCGGGGACATCCAGAGGCATGGCGTCGTCGTAAGCATCGTTGACAGTCATGCTCACACGCTGCGCGCAAGGGAAGACTTTGGACGTAGTGGACATGCAGTGCACGGGGAGAGGTCCAAGTGCGACGCGGGTAACCAGCCGGAATGCGGGATACTCACCGCTAAGTAGCGGCACACTGTCGAGGACAACATCCCAAAGCTTTGGGCTAGTTTCCGCAAATAGGTCGAGGCTCAACGGAGACGCCTCGCGATATCCACGGATCGAGATATTCAAACGTTCTAGTGCGTGCGCAGGGCGTAGGCTGAGCCTGGCACATAGGGCGTTGTAAATTCGAGCGGATAACGCCAAGGTTAAGGAGACCGCGAAAGGCAACGATGACGCGATGGAATTGAGAATAATGTCGTCAAGTGCCGCGATATCAACCTCCGAGTCAAAGCTCCACGAGTGTTGCATTTTGACGTCGACCGCGAGTCGCACACCCCGAGCGGTTATCGCCGCGATTTGGGAAGCGAAGCGCGATACGGCTTGCACGACCGACGACATGGTACTAGTAGAAAGCGACGGTTGGCTCATCGAAACGTAGAAGTAGTATCGTGCGTGCGAAGTAGCTGTCGCTCGCCATGCCCTCGACACGCGGGCGGCTCGAACAATGTCGCTGCGGGCGCAATGGTCAAAAATTACGAGTAAAAGCTCTGGGGGGAATGTGGCCGGTATTCCAGGTCGGTCAACCGAGTCCAGGCTGTCCATGGTGAGGGTTCGTGGACAAGGAGCGGACCCTGCCGGCTGTCGGACCGGAAGTGAGGAACCGGGGATTTAAGCTCCGCTCGGTAGCATTGTCTCCTTTTGTGGCGGGCCATTATGTCGCTGAACTCGACGCCTAACGCCGAACCCTCTGAGCCTGGCGGTGTCTTGGAACTCGACGGCAGACACGTTCTGGCTCTACGAAGCACGGGACCTGAACACGAGAAGCTCGACTCGCCGGCGCAACCGTTGGAGCCGTCCATTGTTTCTACTTCTCCAGCCAAAGAGTCAGGCAAGGCGCCTGTGTACGGGTGTCCCATCCAAAGGCTTCCAGTCGAACTTCTTGCCATGGTATTCAGGAACGCCATCCTTCCCGACTCTGACGGTTTCCTGGCAATGCGACGCGCTGGCAAGCCGTACGAAGTCGCATCTACATGTCGCCACTGGCGGGGCGTCGCTCTACATAGTCCGGAACTGTGGTCCGTCGTTGATTATCTGATCAACGACCTCTGGACCATTCAGCTCGAGGAACGCGTCGCTGCATCTCTTAGACTGCATCTCGACCGCTCATCCCAACTTCCGCTTGACGTCAGTATCGATCTATACGATCGTCTTCAATCAATGAATGGCCCTCTTTTGAGCGCACTCTCGGCGCTCTTCAGACGCGCACGGACGTTCAGACTGTACACCAGCGTCGACGTACACCCTGCACTCGGACCCCTGTTCTCACAACAGGCTCCCCACCTCGCGCATCTTAGCTTCAGTGATGCTGA
>KV426485.1:0-32817 GCA_001632375.1 Exidia glandulosa HHB12029
CCTCGTCATGGTGGCTGCAGGCGGCGGGCTGAGGGCGCGGTCACGGTGGCATTCCGGCGGGAAACACGCGCGCGCCTTTCAACGCGTCTCCAGTAACGTGAGCGACCCAATCCCACAGGCTTTCTCACCATCACGTGGGTCTGTACCCGTCGGGAGGCGCACTGCGGGACCGACGCGTTGGTCTTATCCGCGTCATGCTGCACTTCGCCGTTCAGTCAGGTGATCGTTTTTCTTGTGCGACGCTGCGCATGGACCAGTCAGCGCTGAGAGTGATCGGAAGGGTCACCCAATTCATGTGCTTGACGTGAAGATGGTGCGCGAGAAGGATGAGCCGCATGTACAGTGGCTGCACTGTCCTACTGACGGAACAGTAATACCCACCGGAGACTATGCAGTTCTTCTCTCACGTGATGCATAGCACACAAAGCCAGGGCATACCACATTCGTCACTGGCATTCTGGAATCATAGTCGAGATTGATCGAAACCTATCGCTACAAAGGTTACAAATGGGAGTCGGCCACAAGGTCAGATGAGACTTCAGTTGACGGCGATGCGCTTCGCCTCCTGCTCCGGCGTTGACTTGGGGAACGTCACAGTCAGAACGCCGTCGTTCAGTGCAGCCGAGATGTTGTCAGGCGTCACGCCCTGCGGAAGAGGCAGGACGCGCGTGAACTTGCCGGAGCGCCGCTCGCGCACGACGTAGCCATCCTTCGTCTCCTCGGAGGAGGTCTTGACCTCGCCGGAGACCGTCAGACGGCCATTGTGCACGTCGATTGCGACGTCCTCCTTCTTCAGGCCTGGAAGCTCGAACGTCGCGGTTACGAGGTTGTTGTCTTTCGACTCGTGCACGTCCATCCTGCGGCAGAAGCGTCAGTATCGCCACATTCAGAGCTCAGAAAGCATGGGATTTACATACCTTGGCTTGAATCCTTGCGTGAGGGACTGGTCGTTGTTCTCCCCAGCGCGAGTGACGGCGCCAGTGAAGACGTCGTTGAACGCGCGGTCGAACTCGGAGAATGCAGATGGGAAAGCAGTCCAGAAAACGGACATTGTGTTAGAAGTTGAGAACGCTTGAGGTTGGTGAGAAGTCGCTTTGTGGGTATATTTCTGAGGAACCTCCACAAGGTAGGAGGCGGCGGCTTTATATACGGCTGGGCGGAAGGTCCCGAACGTTCGCGAACATCAAGCCAGAGCAGCAACGTCATCCTCCTCACGGATACTAGAACATTCGTCACAGTTACTAGAATGATCGCGATGGACGCCGAAGCACCATAAGAAGTTGTGGCTTAAGTGGAACATTCGAGACATATCCCAGCTGTACGATCAGTACATGTAGGCCTCCGACCCAGTCTTTAGTAAGTAAGAGCCAGAGACTTCTGTCGGTATACAGGCGCAAGACGATAGAAGAAGAGCCATATACAATGTTATACGCTGCTCATGCACCTTTGATACGTATGGCAGTCAAGTTCCTATAACGTAGAAATGTGCGGGGGCGAAGAATCGGAGGTAATGCTCCGAGATCCACTGGCAGCGCAGGGACTGGATTGAACGCGCAGGAGGACGGGTATTCATCGTCATCCCATCCAAGCGGCACCCCAGGACAGGCTAGACAGGGCCCGCGCCTTGACACTTCACGATCGACCCTGAGTGCTGCCACTTTGAGAACCTGGTCGACCGAATCGTCGTCTATAACCGAGTGTAGGATATCAAGCCACCACCTAGGACGTAGCTCGATGCAATGTTGCACGATATGTGCTACTGCCATACGGAACGGAATGAATAAACCATATTTCCTGTGACGCCTTTTCTGGAAGTAGGTGTGTAGGTTTTGGAGAGTGATCTGGGCGAGGAGGGTGTCGACTATGTCGGAAACATCATACCTGTAGCGTTCCGCTATGGATAGGTATCTGACGAGGCCCCCGACGAAGTCCCAATGGGAGTTCGGGTCAGAGTCGGGGATCATGTCCCACAAAGAGAGTGGGACAGTCTGAGAATGTATCGGCTCCAGTACTAGTATCTGGCGCAGTAACGCAGCCAGAGATGTACTGCCTGTCGCTAGCCTGCGCTCCGGCATGGCGGTACGTAGAAGGTCATGATATACGTTAATCGACGCAGGTGGAGGTCGATGTAATGTCGTCCGGAGGCGCATGGAAAGAGAAACGCTTTGCGCCAGGAACACTGTCTGTGAGATGTGATCACTAGGGCAGAACGAGTTTGGATAACGGAGCGCGTAATCGACGCGAGTCAGTGCGGATTCCGGTACGATTTGTGTTGCGAATGCGGCCGAAGCCAGGTAGCTCAGAAAATATGGAGACCGATATAAGTCCAGGAACTCCCCATCAGGGTCACGGTCGGGGGCCGCGAGAATGTGGATCATGAGGCGTTGGATCAAGGAAGCAGTCCGCTCTCTCGTCTCTAATTCCCATAACTGGGCCAAGAGATCGAGCACAACAAGAGCCTGAGATGAAGCATTACGCAGCACGCCGATTTTACGGAGTGCTGCGGAGATTAAGCTTTCGATAACAAAATCCCAATCAAGGGCTGACGACGTGAAGTCGCACCAGAGCAATGATATCAAAAGATTCGTTAGGTCCAGTCCCTTGTACCTCAGAAACAGGAGCACGGTTGAAGTCAAGGAGGGCGACATGATACCCGGTGGTGGTTCTCTTATACTGCGAACAAGGAGGGGTAAGAAGACGTCCCTAACGGAGTTCATGAATAGCATGTCGGGATATTGACCGAGATTGAGGAGGAAATGGTAGAAGTGCCAGTTCGAAATCGACGTCAGATCATTGCGCTGTATGTCGAAGACGAGCATGCTACGAACGATGCGCATCCTTTCCACGGGGTTGGAGACCATGGAAAAGCGTGCAGACGCGTCGCGCCATGTCATCGATTTCAGCTTTGGGTCACGCCGGAGGTATGTAGCTAACGCTGTAGTTGGCTGCACTCCTCCAATGGCTTGCAGCGCTACGGCGGTCGAGTCGCTGTCGGAAACTGCGAAGTTAAGCCAAAGCAATGCGTCGCCCTCGAGGCCGCATCGGCGTCGGTCCAGGATCGGCGTCAAGATTGACCTGGCCGTGCTTTGGGCATCGAGACAAGTAATCGCCTCCGTCCACCGTCCTACAACGACGGCAATCCGACCCTGAGCGTCATTCGCGGGAGGCGGCTGATCTAGATAGCCAGCTAAATCGAACTGCGGTACACTGTACACATCACGGGGTGTACGCGGAGGAGACGGTACTCCAGTCTCCGGGTCTCCAACACCAGCTGCCCGTCGGAAGAACCGATGGCGGCATAGCGCATCGTAGACCTGGTAGCTGCGAGTATACAGAACGATTCCAATCCGAAGCATCGAAATTCTCAGCCACAAGATACTTCGGCGGATGAGATTGACCACCGGAGTCGCCGTAGGACACTCGGGGATCCAAAGCGGAATTAGAGAGCAAGCCACGTAAAAGCCACCCAAAGCAAGTCCAAGAACAGCGACCCAGGCTCCAATACCACGATCTAGATCCCAAACGAACAGTGCGACTCCTCCGAAGAAGAGGAACAGCGATGCATGAAGCATGACCGGCAGGACAGAAACGAGATCGGCTACGGGCCAACCGGTCATCGCCTGGAAGAATAGCTGGTGGCGAATGGCCCAGTGACGCGGCGTTTCCGCGGACGCGGCGTTGCGTGCGTTGTATTCGACAATCCACTGCTTGATAAGGATACCGAGGAGCGCTACGGCGAGCGCGAGCAACAGGCTCGTGAACCACAGCCAGTTGACCGCTCGGGACATCGTAGACGCAGCTAAGCCAAGTGCGGGCGGCGGAGGCAGCATAGACGATGTCGAGGGATTGTCTCGTGTGACAAGAAGGTACAGAGCGGTGGACATGTAGGCCGAGGACTGATCGGGCTCTAGCAGCTTGTAGCTCTCAATGAGAAAAGCGGTCGCTACCGCAGAGAATAGACCCGCCTGAGCGACGAGCGTCAGTGTCAGACAGATGAGGCGTAGCTGTTCTTACGAAGATAAGGAGCACGTCAAGGGTCTTGTTCCACCCGTCCAGCATCGTCTCGTCGTGCGCCTTCGCCTCGTCGCGGTAGACCTTCCAGACGCGCGCGGTGTCGTCCATTTCGCGACCGAATGGGTCCGGCGGATACTTTTTCTTGAAGTCCGTGACGAGCGGCTCTTCCGGCGCCGCGACCGGCGGCGCGTTGACGTTCTCAACAGCCGCTGTGCATCGTGTCAGTGAGCCAGTCGGCGCCATTGGCAACCCTACCAGTTGAATCCTCAGTAAAGCCTCCTGCATAATCCTATTGGTGTCAGATTGGAAAGTCAGAAGGAATATATCCAGGAACACACCATGATGGTGCTGGTCGAAGGTCAAGAGGCGGAGAGGCCGACTGATCGACTCCGCAACTTGAGCTCGGACGGCCATGAGCCAGTTTGAATATGTGGAAGTGCCGCCGTGCGCGACGCCCCTAGCGTCTTCGTCGTCGGCAAGCGCATCGACGGCGGCTCCTGTGCCTCTACCTCGCGCTCAAGCGTTCTCTGCGCCGCCGCCGACTCCGTCCGCATCGAAACCTGCGTTCAATCTCGCGAGCCTGCTCATGTCGGCGAGCGTCCATATTCCAGCACCTCCTGCCGCACCGCGCGTTGCAACTGGCCCAGAGACTGCTCCAGCACTGCTCAGCAGCGGGACGCCGCTCGCTATCCAGACGACGACGGTCAATTTCACGCGCTTCGTCTCGCGCGCCGGGCCCGTCTTCTGGGTCCAAGACCGCGTCGAAGAGGTCGTCATGTGGCGCAAAGGGAATGCGTATACTGTCGCCTGGATGGCGGGCTATGCGTTCATCTGTGCGTTGTGTTGCATTAAGTCTTGAAGTTGCAGCTCATGTCGTCACAGGCTATTTCCCGCGCCTAGTCCTGCTGCTGCCACACGCGATATTGCTTGCACTCTTACTCGCGACATATCAAACGAAGAAGCCTGACGCGCCTCCGCCTCCGCCAACGAGCTATCTACAGAGCTACGCGGAAGGTTCAGCGGGTTGGTATGCGAACCTGCAAGCCATACAGAACCTCATGGGAGCCGTCTCGGACGCATACGACGCAGCACTGCCTACCGTGCCATTTCTCACACACGCATCGCCGTACACAACTCCACTTCTTCTCGTCCTCGCCGTATCGTTCTTCGCACTACTTCCAGTATTGCCGTTCATTCCACTCCGGCCGACATTCCTGCTTCTCGGTCTCGCGCCGCTAGTCATCGCGCACCCGAGGATAAGGGCGGTACTTCCACAGGTTATACAAAGCCAACAACCCATGGCCGCTCAGATGCGCATGTGGGCTCAACGTGCAGTGGACGACGACAAGCTCGCGCCCGACGTGTGGAACGCACCGCTGCGTAGCGTCGAACTATGGGAGAACGAACGCTGGGATGCGCAGCATGTGGCGTGGTCCAAGACCGTTCTTCGCGCGGGCGAGCGCAAGGCGTGGACGCGCGGACGTGACGGATGGAGTGGTGGTCTAGACGACTCCCCAGGCTCGCTGAGGTGCGTTATCTCCGTGGATTTGTCCCAGACGTGGTGTGCTGAGGCAATGTACATTGCAGTCATCTGACGTTTGCGCTTGAACCGGGTTGGAGCTTCGTCGAGACGGAAAGCTGGCGCACAGATTACGCAGGGACGTGGGTCGAGTGCGGTGCAGACTCAGGTGAGCGCTCTGGTTCAACCCATATTCCACGGTTGACTGTTTCTCGTAGAGGGTTGGGTCTACTCCAACGATGCGTGGCAAGACTCGCACCCGGCACCCACCGACGAGTGGAAGACGAAGGGTGCCATGACCCGGCGCAGACGGTGGACGAGGAGAATATGGTATTCAGGCACTGTAGTTTAGTCGACCCGTATAACAGTCACGTCTGTAATGAATAGGAATGACTTAATGGCCCTCGACGCTAGATCTCGCGACACTTTGAGCGATTTTTTGAGAGTGCAAGAGGGCAAGTGAACATTCGGCATGGAAAAAATACATAGCATCCAGTCGAGATACATAACTTACGCGCCAATACACCACCTATCTACACTCACCCCTTCCGCGGGCAAGCGAAGAACTAAAACAGAATCGTAATCGTGTGCACAGAGCGTAAATCAAGGGAGCAGAGCGGGTGACGCTACGCGTCTGACGACGCCGAGCTATCGCGCGGTCGTTGGTCGTCCTCGCCGTACAGTTTCATTGCGAGTTCCGCAAGCTGACTGTCTGCGCGGGGGTTTGCGGGGAACGTCCGTCCATCGCCCAAGCTACACCGCGTTCAGTAAGCTACGCGTGCGCAGAAGCGACTGAAGACACTCACGCGGCACCACCGCCCCATAATATCCTGGCAGCCCAGAGCTTCCACCTTGCATGATTCCTCTTGCCGCTGAGCTCGGGTACGCCAAAGATAGCCGCCCAATTCCTCTTGAAGCCCAAATCGTACATCCGCAGCTTCTCGTGCGCGCGCTGCACCATGCGCCGCTGCTTGTAGCTCAGCTCGTGTTCCTGCGGGACCCACGGCGGACGCGGCTCGACGGGGGACGGGAAGTAATACGGCGAGTCTTGTTGTTCCGCGGTGAGTGTCTGGTTGTTTGCGGTGCGCGATGGTGGTGGAAGCGGTTCGGGGAGAAAGCGCAGGAGGAGGAAGGGCGAGAGATGTTCGATCGTGGTCTGGTTTGTGCTGATCAGATAGGCGTGGTAGCCCGCGAAGGAGCCCATCATGAGCGTGAACGCGCCGCCTAACACGACGAGCAGAAGGACATGCAGCGGTACCGTTTCGCCCTGTATCATGGATATGTGGGTCAACGGGAGGCCAAGCGTGGGGGATGTGTAAGGAGACGTACGAGTTCGTAAGGGTGCTCGATGATGTAGTACAGCGCGGATATAGCCACACCCGCGACGTATACCGAGAGCATCGTCGTGGTGAATATGAAGTGCACGAAGGAAGGATACGTGCGGTGACCCTAGAACAGTACTTGATCAGCCTCTCGTTCTCAAGAGCGAACATCCAGAATACAAGGCGATATGATCGCCACATCTTTGCACGCTGCTGTGAGCAGCGACAAGATTATGGTATCCACTCGATCACACAATACGAGCCTCCCCTGCACCGAGGAAGTGGCTTCCGAAGTCGAGTGCTTAATCGTGCAAGATTAGCAGTGGACATCGAGGAATGGGTCGCCGAAGGACGCTCCACTGCAAGACTCTTCCGCGTCCCCAACTGCCAGCGTAGCGGCTGACTTCGGGGAAGACGACGCGGCAGCTCCAATGCCTTCGGTCCAGCGCAACCCAAAACGCGCGCACAAGACCAATGCAAAGAGGACTTACAATACAACGTCCTCCCATCCATGGACAATGATGATCTGACAAAGCGTCAGCCATTGCCATTGCCACCGCCGACGCAATAAGCGCACGCACCCATCTTGAGCACGCAGCGGTCACATATCGAGCAATGGTGGGCGCGCTCCGGCTTCGGCGCCCAACAGCGTCTGCACCATCGACCTGGCTTGTCATAGTCGTCGTCTGCCGCCTTTATGGATCGCAACGCGTCTGTTAGTGTGGTCTCCTCGCTATCCTCGTCGGCAGCTGGTGGTGGTCCTACTGGGCCAGGATCGCGCACGACGCAGACAATGAGAGAGGAGTACGCCATGAAGGTCAACGCGTATATAACGAGTATGTGTGTGACGAAGAGAAGTGGCGAGTTCAGCGTCTGGAGCTGGAACGAGGTCAAGAGGACGATGAGCGACGGGTGCGGCGACAGGATTATCAAGACGGCGACTGGAGGACTTGTGAGCGTGAATCTCGCCATAGTATCCAACGTACAGCATAGTGGAATAAAGTGATACCAACGTCGCCCGCCTTGGGACGCGCCGTCGTCGCTGCTCATCGCGACTGGCAACAGCAAGAGCCAGAAGGAAGCCGAATTGCCGGCTGACGCCGCCCGGCATCTTGAATTAGGTTCGTACACGACTCGACTTCAGTCGCATCCTATGTGAGTATGGCTACGACATACTAGGCGTCGAGGAATGCAGCAGTTGAAGAATGGGCTCGGTGAGTGTTCCTCTAAGATATTGTAGTGGCAAGTATTGTATTCCATATCACAGTTATGAAGCACACTGGTTGTACGGTTCTACGATTATTGCAACGGTCGGATATTCAGTGCAGACTCGAGGAGCCTTGTTGTAGGTGACTTCGCGGAGTTAGCACGTCACGCTCGCGGCTTGGCTTTCGACCACCATCATGGTGCGCGTACCTTGTCAAACACTTCTCCAACTCTCTCTGATTCAGTCAACAGGACTACGCCGAAGGAATCATTGAGGATATGGCTGGTGGGTTAAAACATTGGCATACCTGGACCTGCGCTGAAATCGGACAGACCAGAAAGTGTACCCGCCGCCGGAAGAGCCGCTCGACACGGACTTCAAGAAAAAGTACCCGCCCGACCCACTCGGTCGCGAAATGGACGACGCCGCCCGCGTCTGGAAGGTCTATCGCGACGAGGCGAAGGCGCACGACGAGACGATGCTGGACGGGTGGAACATTTCCAGTCTCTTGGGACTTGACTCCCATACGTATCAAAGGTGCATGACCAGCGTAGAACACTGTATACGGCTCTTCCCCTATTGTCTTGCGCCTGTATACCGACAAAAGTCTCTGGTTCTTACAAAAGACTGGGCCGCGGGTTAATACTAGCACATGTACTCATCGTCCGGCTGGAATCATGATATGTCTCGAATGTTCCACGTAATCCACGACTGCTAACGGTGCTTCAACGTCCATCGCGGGCATTCTAGTGACTGTGACGAATGTTCTAGTATCCGTGACGGTGATGACGTGCTGTTCTGGCCTGATGTTCGCGAACGTTCGGGACCTTCCGCCCAGCCGTATATATAGCCCCCGCCTCATACCTTGTGGAGGTTCCTCAGAAATATACCCACAAAGCGACTTCTCACCAACACTCAAGCGCTCTCAACTTCTAACGCAATGTCCGTTTTCTGGACTGCTTACCCATCCGCATTCTCCGAGTTCGACCGCGCGTTCAACGACGTCTTCAGTACTAATGGCGCCGTCACTCGCGCTGGCAACAACAACGACCAGTCCCTCACGCAAGGCTTCAAGCCAAGGTACGTGAAGCTCTTGCTTTCTTAGCTTCTCAGGTGGCGATACTGACGCTTCTGCCGCAGGATGGACGTGCACGAGTCGAAAGACAACAACCTCGTAACCGCGACGTTCGAGCTTCCAGGCCTGAAGAAGGAGGACGTCGCAATCGACGTGCACAATGGCCGTCTGACGGTCTCCGGTGAGGTCAAGACGTCCTCCGAGGAGACGAAGGATGGCTACGTCGTGCGCGAGCGGCGCTCCGGCAAGTTCACGCGCGTCCTGCCTCTCCCGCAAGGCGTGACGCCCGATAACATCTCGGCTGCACTGAACGACGGTGTTCTGACTGTAACGTTCCCCAAGTCAACGCCGGAGCAGGAGGCGAAGCGTATCGCCGTCAACTGAAGTCTCGATGGATGTGGTCGACTCCCATTTGCAACCTTTGTAGCGATAGTTTTCAATCAACGTCGACTGTGATTCCAGAATACCAGCGACGAACGATTGTGAGTGGGATGCATGATGAGAGAGAAGCGCCGGTCTCCGCTGGCAGCCACTGTCCATCCTCTTACCGCCGCTTAGCTGCTACTGGTAGTGCGCTGACCGAGCCGTACCCAGCGTCGTGTGTGAGCGAGATATTCATATTTGACTGTAAGTACACTCCGATGAACGCAGGTTCACTATGAAGGGGATTGGAGACACGTTGACAATGAACGCTCGACCATCATGATCGGGATTTCGGCGTTTGCATCTTCGTCCCGTCGAGTCTCCTGTCAGACTCGCAAGCTCGCCTACAGCGTGCCCTGGTCATCCCAGATGTCTTAAGTACGTCCCTAGCACTCGAATAGAAGTTCAAGAGTTTCCAAATGTGCCAAGAAGAAGAGCGAGTCTCATTCTGCAGCCAGTGCAGCCGCCTCGCGCAGATCCAACTCATGCACGCCGTCTCTCGACCCCGACCTTCACTTTGCGCTCCTCCGCCTCCTCGGGCGGCGCGAACCCAATCTGACCGGTCGTCGCATCCGCATCCGCGTCGGCTTTCGCTTGAACACCGCTCGCTCGCGTCTGCGCCAAATCGAAGCGTACTTCCCTCTCGTTCTCGCCCGTCACGATGCCCTGCTCCATGTCCACAGTCTGCACCTTTGCCGCGACGCTATACGTCGAAACCGGGCGCGCGAACGCGATGCTCCTGCTCCGCGACGTACCGGCGCCTGCGGAGTAGAAGAACGACGAGGACGAGCTCCGGAGACGGGATTGGGTGCGTTTGGTTTGGTGGAGGATGAGGTTGCAGGCCTGTCGGTGACATGGTGAGCGTTTACGCCTTAAATGCTTAGGACGAGGCTTACGCAGATGCCTGGGAACATGTAGCTGTATCAAACGGGACGTTAGGCGCACGGCACAGAACGGGAAAACCGAAGATCGAACGATGAACGTACACGAGCGGCGCCTGGAAGAAATACATGCGCATCCCATGTGGGTCGTTCGCGTCGAACCTGCCAGTGAGCAGCCACGTTGATTTAGCCTTCCCGCGCAGCGCGAGGAGCACACATACCGCGCAAAGACGATAACTGCCGACTGTAACAGTGCTGCAAGTCAGTGGTTATCACACTCACACGACTGGGCGACGCACGAGGTATACGACCATCACAAGCGCATGCGCCGGCAACCCTGCAAGTTCGAGCCCACACCCTGAATATCGACCTCCCGTTACGCTGCGGGATGTAGGACGAACCTTCAGTCACCGCGATAGTATAGAACGACTTCAGCAACGAGCGCGCTGGCTTGCCGCTGTGGTCGGCAGACGCGACGGCCACCGCATGCGCCGAGTACGCCATCCGCACGACGTGGAGCGTCGCCCAGACGGTGAGGTATGTCGTGTAAAGGAACGGACCAAGCTGATTCAGTGTGCTTAGTTTTGGGGATATCGGAAAGGAGAGGAGGATGGGAGCGGACGTACGAAGTATCCTGCGCGCAAGGTGTGGGAGGGTGAGTCGGAGCAACTTCATGAGCTGGTTCGTAGCACTAACCGAGGAATGAGCGTCTAGTGGGGGCCGTCAGCGTGTAACAGTTGACTTCAGATATGGACGCACGAAGTTACGATGGGCAGACATGCTCCCATCGGCGGCGCGACGAATGGGCGTACTATCATGATCACACATCGAGATCGTCAGATACGGGCTTGACAGACACAAATCGGGCGCCGGTTGCGGCTTACGAGTGATGTACTGCATTACGAGGTCCACCTGCATACCAGTGATTCCTGCCAGGCTAATGAAGACCCAGACCAGCATGCCGGTGGTGCTGGCCAAGATTCTGTGCGTGTTCCACGCTATGGCCGCTGCGACGCGCAATCCTCATGTCAATGCAACTTCGGCTTTGATCGACGTTGTACGTACCTTGCGCGAAGAACTGGTTGAACACGGCGAACACTGCCAAGGACGACGGTCACTTAAACGTACTACAGCCCGCAACGGACGACTCACGGATGGGAATACGATATACTCGCTCGCATATATCTACGCTCAGATCACTCGTGTACGCCCATATCGCGACGGGTGTAGAGATGAGCGGCCAGTATCTACAGCCGATGTAGATGATTTTGGACAAGGACCAGTCGCGGTAGGAGGATGAGCGCCAGAACTACAACGTGTGAGCGAAGGAAGGACTCGGAACGACACTCGCGAAGACCCACGAGAGAGTATTCACGCCAGCCGCAGATGAACCAGTCCCATATGAAGACCGCGTCTGCAGATGATGAACCAAATGCCCACCGTGACCGCAACCGAGTTGTAGACATACACAGGGCTGCGATACATGTTAGCTACGTACTCCATCCTTCGAGCGAGCGCGCACTCACAGGAATAATAGACCTGTTCGCTGGGAAACGGCGCAGTGCTCCAAGTCAGCAGAGTGTAAGTCAACGCTCGTCCCCACTCCATCGTGCAGTTGAAAAGGGGGGAAATGGGCTACTCACGCGAAGAGGACCAGAGTCTCGTAGTCCTTCGGGTTCGCCATGGTGGAGGTCAGAGTCAAGCCGTGCATCAGCGGTGCCTCTAGCAGGTTGGAGTCGACCATCCTCCGAGTCGGGGTGGCGCGAGTGGCGGTATGTCCGTAAATGAAAACACAACACCGGACGACCTAAAGTAGACCTAGCGGGGGCTCAACGGCAGTCGTCCATTCCGCCCACTGCCCGGTCAGAACTTGTACCATCACTGAGAAATTCCTCGTCGTCCCACTCCTCCCTTCACGGCGTCCGTCCCGCACCCCCCAACGTTCTACACAAACCTTGTCCATTGAACTACAAACTTCGTCGGTCCCAGCTCCGGGGATGCAGCGCAGATCCTCCTCGCGGGCACGGCGGTCTGACGATCCCAGCTAAATGTCCCACGACAGCGTGTTCGCCACAGACCCGCTCTTTCGGATAAAGTGAAATTTTGGCGATAAGTTTCAAACAAACTCAGGTGCTCAAGATCTCAGTCGTCGCTAAAGCTCATGGAGTGTGGTCGATAGCGTCGCTCATAGCCGGAATTACGTAATCTCATGCCAACCACCCTCATACCTGGGAAACGTGAACGTTCCCCACGCCTCCGTCCCACTACCAAATCCGTACGCCTCAGAGCAGAACTAACACCCGCCGAATGCAAAGCAATCTTCAAGTTTGTACAGCAGGATCCGCGGGCCGGTGACACAAAGTCCGCACCCTAAGCGTCCCTGAGCACTGTCAGGGATCCGGCCAACACACCCTGCGAATCCTCGAGGGCCCACCTCCTTCCCGTCGAACGGAGCCCTCAGCAATCTGCGCAGACGATCGCTGTCGCATGCAAGAAGCACTCTAGTCATGTGCCTCAGCCTCACGCTCCACGCTAATTGCGACAGAGAAAAAACTGTGTTCTGACAAGACATGCGCGCGCGCGCGGAACAGAGAGGCCTCTACGGTCTACGCTCGGTGGGGGTCTACTCGTACATACAAACGTGCGCCATCATGCGAGTGGATCATGAAAAAGAGTAAAGTGCAATGCGATGCGATGCGATGCGGGGTGGGAGACAATGTATGACACATGATTGAGAAACGTTGCATGGGAGGGGAGTGGAGACACCAAGAACGTGAGACGATGGCGGAGAAAAAAACGAGCAGGCGCGCGCGCGCGACGTCGCAGAAGTAGGCGGAGTGTGACATACTGTCTAGCAATACACCAAAGGAGGCAAGCCGAGAGAGCTGAAGAGTGGAGGAGGATGCGCAAAGGAACGAAAGGGGGGTCGAGCGACGAACACGAGGGCTTACGACATCACGCGGTCGACGCGCACCGCAATCTGGCCGCCAGTCCCCATGGTCTGCGGCCTCTCATCAACAACAGCCAGATGCTCAAACGCGAGGTCCTGGTCAGACCGCATATGCGACGTCACGCTCATCCGCACGCCGTGTCCGCCGTACCCAAGCGTCGCCTCCTCGTCATGGCGCGCCAGAAGCGTCTCCGCCTTCTCCTCGAGCTCCATCCCTTCCTCCTCGTCGCGCCCAGACTTGACAAACGTCGTGACCTCGCTCGTGCCATTCGTACCGTGGCTCCGCTTGTTGCCCGACGGCGCGCTCCCAAAGGTGACCTGGTGCGGGTCCGACCTCGCGCCGCTCGAGCGTCCCGACGCCGGCGTGACCGACGCGCTGTTCAGATCCACGTTATTGCCGCGGTTGCGCAGCGCGAGGATGAGACGCGACGCGAGGATGTTGGGGAACATGATCGACAGCGGGATGTTGAGCGCCTGGAGCACGGCGACCGGCTGGAGGTAGAACGCGCCATTGATGAGGTTCGCGAGACTGATGAGCAAGAACGTAAACAGGCCCTCGTTCACGAACGTAGTCACGAGCGGGGTGCTCTCGCGCGAGCCCTTGTTGAACCGGTAGCGCATCGAGAAGGCCTTCCAGACGGTGAGCGCGGTGACGAAGCCGTCGAAGAGGAGCGGGGCGATGAAGAAGCCGGTGACTTGGGCGCTGTGAGGCTTGGCGACTGGGAAGCAGGGACCGAGCGTGCCGGGGGGACCGAGGGGGAGGAGCTCCATTTCGGCGATGGGGACGTAGAGCTGGTAGCCCAGGACACCGGCGAGCAGCGCGAGGAGACCGGCGAGCATCCATGTCTTGCGGCCGAGGAAGGCGTACGTCCGAATCAGGAGCACGAGTTCGGCGGAGATCATGTTGAACGTCATGAGCACTAAACAAAGAGTCAGCGACTTGGGCAAGAAACGACAAAGTAGAGAGACGAACGCGGGACGGACTGGAAAACCTTCTTGCACGTGTCCTCCGGGTGGTTGGTGGTGTAGACCCAGAGCGTATAGGGGACGAAAAGGATGGGCCAATAGCGACAGAAGAGGTAGATGCACTTGACTGGCGTCCATTGTTTCTGGAGTTGTAGGTCGACGATGAGAATCTTGGTCGGGAGCGTGAAACGGAGCGAGCATTACCTTCCAGATCTGCGAAAGGGGGAATCAGCTCCAAGAAGAGAGAGAGAGAGGATCCGAGATGGACGCACGAGACGGTACTCCAGGTTGAGACTGATGAGCCAGTCCCAGACGACGACCGCGTCTGGAGGGAGCGTGAGATGGGACGTGGAATGGAGGTTGGACTGGGACGCGTACACATGGCTGCGAAAAGGGGTTCGACGTCAGTCCGGGCAGCGTCCAGGTGTCGGAAGACGTACCGCAGAAGTAAACCTGCTCGCTGTGGAATGGAACATGCGCGTGAGAACGGGGCTGGACGAGGTGTTCGACGCGACGTACACGAAGACGATGCGCTGGGCGAAGGCGATCTGCTCTGGCGTGGGCGCTGGGGGCGGGAGTGCACCTGGAGGGAGAGACATGGCGGGCGGTGTCGCGTGGGGGAAGAGAGTCGACGAGGGCGGGGGAGGAAGGCAAGATACGCCAAGGGCTCGCGCGACCTAAATAGAAAAGGGTCTTGCACGTCACACCGGAAGTGCCATTAACGTCTGCATTCCGGGGTCACGCCGTCACGCCTGCTCGCCCCTTTCTCCCTATCCACGGCGGCGGAAACCCGGCGCGCCCAGTCGCCTGCTCGTTGCGGGCGGCGTCGTGCGCGCGAGAACGTCGAGCAGGGTGCGCCATTCAAACGCACGACGTCCCAAGCGTGGACCGCGTATCCTTTAGCGGTCAGCCTCCACGCCGGACGATCGTCGTCCGGTCAGCGGGACGGAGCAAACACACTTCAAAGTGCGGAGTGGCAACTCGCGTCCCGTTCCAACTGCCGGGTGCAAGACTACTATTGTATACGCAACTCTTGAGGGCTGCACATAAGCGTTAATGGGGTAGTGGTAACCTTGATCGTTGCCATTCAAAGCTGACTCGATCAGCCGGGGGTTCGATTCCCCCTTAACGCATATCTTTTCGTCTTCGCGCGTACGAGAACCTCTCAGGCGTGTTCACCTGGCGTGTACATATCTTGCGTAAAATTTTGCTATCTGGTGAGCTCCTTATTGTGCCTGCTAATCCTCTGCATCTGAAAGCGAACGCGAATCTTACTCTAAAGTCTGCTCCTCGCTCGCTCATGCCCGCACTCCCACAGCGCTGTCCCCTGCTCCACCCGGCTTTGCTGGATTCGCAGACAGGCCTCCATAAGGACGTCGCGCGCATGCATCATGTCGGACGTGCAATGGATCGCTTGACGATCTTGCGCGTGCAGACCGTCTGCAATCAGTCAGGGACACTCATGATCATGCCACTGGCACTCGATACCCCACGAGAGGATAGCGAAAAGTCTATTCCTTCATACCTCGCTCGTACATGCGCACATATCGACCGTACAGTCCTCGGAACACGGCCCGCGCTTCGCGGTCTCAAGGCGGTCGCCCGAACCCTCGCGGATCGCGTTAACGTCGTGCATTCAGATACTCAACGGTGAACGTGCGCTGTCTCGGTGCTTGAGGGCCTGCGGCGAGAGGCGTATGTCAGCGGGACGGGCTTCGGGCTCAGGGCGGGATCGTACCATCGACTGAATGTGAACCAGGTCGCGAGTTGTCATTGCACGATGCGCAAAATCCCACTACACGGCACAGAACGCGTCGAGGCGCACGGATGAGTGGGGTAGCCGCAGAACGACGACACGGTCCACCAAGTCAGATACATGACCATCGACCGCTCTGAACCTGCCGCCAGGTGCGCAGGCTCCAAACCCAGTTCGAAAGCCAGGAATGTCGTGATTCTGTGCCAAAGTTCGGGTCGACAAGCTGGCCGAAGTCGCGGCGTAGAACGAGCACAAGAGCTAAACAAAGGTCCCAATGAGGCGGAATGTGGCTGCCACGCCTACAGGGTCTCGCAAGCTCGACGATCGTCCGCGAACACAGCTGCAGACATCCGGTGAAAGAGCGTTGCGCGACAGTCCGAACGTCGACTTCTCGAACGTACTTCCACGACGAGGGGACGAGTCTCTTCTTCGAGCGAGCAGCGCCCCAGCGCTGAGTGCGAGATTTGTCGAGAAGGAGGCGGAGGCTGCGCCGTTGCGCGCTCGGAGCGTGCTGTCGACCTACTTCTCGTGCACACGACCCGGGCCATTGAAGTGCTGATACAGTCGAGTGTAGCGAGAAGACTTGAACCAGCGGGGGCGACGGGGCAGTATCGAGCGATGGAGAGCGAAGGGTCGGTTGAGAAGCAAGCACTGGGTCGGACTACAGTACGTAGCTCGCAGGGCGTGCACGAAGAACGATGGGTGCGACGCGGAACAAACTGCTTTGCGGAAGCGAGGTGTGCCGCTGTAGCGTCGCGGCGAAGGGCGTGTCGGGCGTTTGGTCGCGGAACGCGTCGAAGACCGAGGGCATAGGCAACCACAAACGGCCAACATGCAATGAAGACGACATGTGTCGAGGCCGCCCGGTGGCGCGCGCATATTGCCCGTAGTTCGGTCGCGGTATTTAGTCTTGTTCTGGAATGAGCTGTATCACGAAACGTGAGTTGGGTCTTATGCTGTAGGAGTGGCGTAGAATAACTGACCTGAGCGTCTTCGTAGGGCCAAATCGTAACATTGTTTTGCTGGTCTACGTTTTCCTCGCCTCTATTCCGCAGGGTCGCAGTTTCTGTGTTGCTTGAGGTACCCGTCGGGCCAGGCTCGCTCTTGCGCTGCGCCGCCGCAGACTCGTGTGCGCACCGTCGACGGTCTACGCTCTCGCTCATTGCAGCTCCGTCTGTAGCAAATTCTAGGATATAGCAAGTCAGTTTCTACAGCGCGCGTGACACTGTCTGCTCACCTCCAGCGCATTAACGATACTTCGGACGTCGCCTACGTTGTTCGTACTCGCCCATACGACGATACGCAAGTCAAGCGCTGCGCGGGGATCAGCTTCGGCCATTCCAGTACGTAGTTCCTACTTACTATATGCGCAGCTGTCGACGTCGTTGGGTGTGAAATCTGCGCTGACGCGATTGTGGCGTTCATAAACAGCGGCAGTCATTGACCGCGACGTCCGTCTGAAGTGTGCGCGACTGGAGAGGAGGATGGCGTGGTGTCCAGTCGTAAGAGGCGCACGAGCCGCGTGGCTGCGCGTTGACGCCGCACGAAACGAGGGACTACGCGAGCGGTGCGCCCAGTTGCCTCTCGAGCTTTAGATCTTCGAAGCTGCAGCGTTCGGTGAGCGAGGAGTGTAAAATGGCCAGGTTGCGCACAGCTGACGCACATGCTACTTCATCTCGGAGGGTCGCGTGCGCCAAGTTTTCGCTTCCTGCATATCGGTCGCGCCTGGCGACCTCATTGTTCGCATGGACGTGCTAACCAGCCCAGCGAGCGAACTGTCGATGTCATTGGGTGCACCCGGGATCGTAGGAGAGTGCGCCCATGTGCGGCGTCAGCGGTGCATTGCGAACCACGACGCGCGAGTTAAGCGTGAGACCACCCGACCAAGACGAGTAAATGCGGATACGCGCAGCCGCAAATGGTATATTGACGAGCGTGGACCAAACGGCGGGAGCGGACAAGTCGCAACGGGTTGGTGCAGTGGTGCGCTGGCTGCAAGCCTTCTACGGCCCACGAGGGAGAAGCGAGCCACGGGTGCGCTGGAAGATGTGAGTACAGATCAAATGTGACGAGTGCTAAACACAGACCGCGCAACGCACCTGAACATGGGCTTCGACACGCTCGTAGCAATTGCCGCCTGCGCGTTGGGACGTTGCAAGCCACTCGAGAAGGCTGAAGACTCCTAGCAAGTAGTTCGGCAATATAGTTTCTATGGAACAGCAGGTCGGGCGTCAGTAGCTCGCGCCGGGTCGGTTGCGGAGGAAGTGAACGACGCGTAAACACGGGACAACACGCCGCGGAGGCGGGACATATGATACACAGACTAGTGCCATACATGTTCAGCACATAGCTCACTATAACTGAAGGAATCATATCTATCTGAGGTACTTCCAATTTATTATCAGCAGCCCCTGCGGACCTGCAATGTCGTTTGTTGATGAAATTGACATTGCAGTACACAGCATTTCGCTCATAGGCACATTCCCGCAGGTAGTCTGTGTAGTTCACAATGAATGGTATGTGTTGCTCCCACAAGATGAACTTCAATTCTGAGGTTCATTGGTATACGTAAGCTTAAGTCAAAAAAATAGTACAGTATTGCGGCAATTTCGATGAGTCGGACACTCGATACACATCTCTGTTGACCACTTCCCCATTATTTAACTGTAAGGACTGTTGGAGACACATGAAAAATATAGCGTGCTCAAAGGAGCAGTGTCAGATTTAAGTGTTGCCCTGCGACTATTTGTGACCCACCATCAAATTCTTCACTTTGTCAGGACTGTGAGAAGTCGGTCGCTCGATAAGTATCTCCGCCCGCCTTCTCTGCGTTTTTCGCCGCAAAGCCCGTTCGAGACATCTCGCGACTCGATACGACAACGGTCGTACAAGCTCGCATACACGCAAACGGCCTCGCAGCCATGGCAGGAGAGGGGTGGCAGTCGCTCATGTTAGGATTACATCCTTATGTCCGTGTATCATGCCGCTTTCTCGCATGTACGTTGTTCTGTCCGTACCGGAGTCCGAATAAAACTCAACCGTTTGACCCGGAACGCTAACAGGTTATTGAGCCCCGCCCGGGCAGGCGGCGGTGGGCACACTGTTCTTACTTGCTCTACTGCGCGATATCGACCCGGCGTTACGACTAGCTTCCTAGAGTCACGATTCCGAGCTGGCGACTTGTAGAAAGACTGCCCAGCCTTCCGGTGGACGACCTGGATTCTGGATACGCGCGCACAGAGTTGCGGCGAACTTTCTAGGCCACACGGACGCGTTTCCCGACGCAAGGCACCTCGACCTGAGTAGAGTGCAGCTGCAAAGGGGGAGCCGAACGGCGTACGAGGCGACGCGCGGTGTCCGCGGCTGCGGCAGCGCTGTGGAAGTTATTAGTGCCGAGCCCTGTCCGGATTCAGCGTAGCCGTCGTCATGCTCCGTGTACTTAAACCCGAGACCGCTGTACGTCAGATTCTCACTGGTTTGTCTCTCAAGACACCGTTGCTTGCGCCCACGAGAGCGCTGACCCGCCCGCTTTTTCCCACAAGCGCAGATCTGACCAACGCACCGGCACCTCGACGACGCGCAAGCGGTGCTACCGACTCAATGGAACGAGCTCTATGACCCGGCGATAGCGTCTACTACGGGCGATCAGGGCTGTGGATAGGTGGTGGAGGGTGCACGCATAGGACATGACGCTACGGCGATGTCAGCGGCACAGAACCTCGCACTTTCGACTCAGTGCTGTCTGGGCGACACCTTATCCCCCTGGAGAGGTAGACAAGGGACGTTTTATGCTGTGAGCATATCACGGAGACCAGACGGCGGCGCGGATTGCACCGACCGTGTTCTTTCCTTCGACCGAGCACCAGCGGTGCTTTGGACCCGCTACGACACGTCAGGACGACGGGTGCACGAGTGGACTGGTCGACCATTCGATTCGGCGAGGCGGACGCACGCACGAAGCCCTGTGCGGCGCGATACGACGTTTTCCGGCGCATATTACCGCGCAGACCACCGACGGCGAGCGTGCGGTACGCACAGCTTGCACAGGCGCGGATACGCGAGCTAGGACACGGAAATACGAGCTGGACACGCGCTCGAGCCCGTGGGTGGCCTCTGGACGTCTATACGAGAGACCACGAACGCATGCGGCGAACCGGAGCGTCACGATAGGCACGGGCGACTGGGCGGCAAAGCACCCCGCTCCACGTCGCAGATCTCGACGGCCGACAACCCAGTATTGGTGACGGCGTCGAAGGGTCCGCGCAGGACGGCGCGCGAGACCATGACAGCGTAACGGCATCGGCGCGGTATCCCGCCATGGCCGAACGCAAACCGGCGGACGCAGCGACAACGCGTACTGCAGCACTCAAGTCCAGCACGGGATGCGCGCAGGCTATCCGCGGCATCGCTGGCAATACCGCGCAGGCGTTCAGGCGCGCGGAATGGACGGTTTCGGCAGGTACTGGCCGAACCGAGCTCGATGGGCAGCAGCGTCGCGTATCGGACGCGCAACGACCCAGGAACGAGCAGCACAAGGCGCAACGGCTCCGCATGTACGGCGAGAGCAGCGCAAACAGCACCCTGCAGGCGTTACGCTGCAGGCGACAGGTCGGTCCGGTGGAGATCGCTCCCGGACACGACATGACACGACACCTCTCGGGTGCGCGCGCAACGGTTCGACGCGCAGCGCGGATCATCTCGAGCAGCGGCGTAGGACGAGCATGTGCCCACACCCGTACACACCTTCGTCCATCTGGTGGAGACCTGCTCCCGGATGTGACATCGCAGGTCTCGGGGGAGAGCGGTGACTCAGGCGCTCAACGACATTCTCTCGAGCATCGGCGCGTGCGGTATATTATCCCGCGCAGCTACGCGTCTCGGTTCGAGCGCGTATGCACTTCAAGTCTTCACCGTCAGCGCAGCGCAACACGCGCGACAGGTTGGTTGGACCGTTACGGGGGAGCTCCCTGTTGCGGTATACCATACAATGAAGCAGACCGCGTTGGCCACCGTGCAACGCAAGACGTGACTCGTTTGAGCACGTAGACTCAAGACCTCAACACCGACCTTTGGAGAAGGACACGGCGAGCGGCGGGTCGACAGCAGCGCGCGTATGGCGCAAGGCAACCCGCACGAGGCACAGACATCGCAGGCGACGCGATGCAGTCCCACTGTTCGTTGCGAACGTGGTGAACTTCAAGACCTCTTCGTTGACGCATTTCCAGCGCGACGAGATGAGTACAGGCCGCAGCGGCGACTGCGCGCGGCGACTCGCGTTAGAGGCACAGACGCTCGCGGAGGACGCAGCGTACCGGCATCGCTCTGCAGGAGCATGCAACGACTTTGAGGACCAACATCGGCGTACGGGAACGACACGATGGACAGCCCACGGCCATGCGATTGCTGCGGTGGATTGGACTCGAAGGAACGCGCACGCGTAGCGCGACGCAGCAGTGCAGCTCTGCAGGAGCGCACAAACATTTTCAAGACCTCGTGCTGGCGTGGACACCCAGCCAGGCGACGCGCAGGGGTCCGAGGACCGAGCACCGTCCTCGGCAGCGCACGAGGCATCATCACCGAACGATGGACATTTCGACGGCGCGGCGCGACTCGCGGCGAGCGCGCAGATACCAGGGTACGGGTCGTTTCGACCGTACCGACCTCGACAGCACAGACGCACCTTGCGCAATGTGCGGAAGACGCAGGGCATTGCGTCGGCGACCACTAGCTGGAGTGCAGCTCGCTGGGTGGTCAGACCTTCACGGACGTTTTGGGCATATAGCGTATCGGTGGACATGCGATGCTGGGTCCCGAATCCGCGGGGGAGGAGGAGAGCATAGGTCAGCGAGCCAGGTTCTGGGATAGCGCCTGATGGATCGAGCCGAGCACGATGTTTCTCTTCAGGCAACAGACAACGGGCGTGTGGACATCCAGCCCGCGTCAGACACGTCGCAAAGCGGGGGAGAGAGCGGGAGTTGGTATAACTCACCGTTGTCCCTAGATCACCGACCGCACGCTGGAGCGGCTTCGGGCCCTCAGCTTCGATTAGTACTCGCAGCGGCGCGCAGGACGCAGCGTCAAGGAGTACCGACCGTGGACGTGCTGTACGGCACGATCTTCAGACATTGACAGTGACGGACATCGACCAGCGTCATTCCGCGGCGGCGCAGGATCGCAGCGCTACGTCAGCTGTACATCGCGGCGACGACGCGATACCGGCGTACCGTGCATGGGTAAGACCTTCGTTGCAGATGAGCATCTCTCTGGCAACATCTTTCCGAGCTACATGTGCGCACGACGGCGACATGTGCAGCTCCGATCTTTCTTCAGCTTTACCTTCGGCTTCGAGCAGCATCATTACCAGACGCGTAACCCGCTACTCGAGACCACCTTCGGCTTGTCACCGCGGCGCGGGTTACTCGTGCAAAACGACTACGCATCCTTCGATATTTGGATGAGCATCTATAGGACGCTCAAGGCGCGGATTACGGTCTGCATCGACCTACTTGGCTCCCGTCACGTTTGGCTGTGTATTGCTGACGTCGGGGGGAGTCCATTTCCTTTGCACACCGCCTCCGTCGCACTCCATATCCTGTTGTTGGACTGCATGGCCTATCTATACGGCCGCTTCCGTTCTTTCTTCTTCACTCGCAGTATATCGACATGCGATACTTTCGACGACTCCCGACAGTGGTCCGCATAGCCGTCGTCTCGACACTGGAGGCCTTCGCATTTGGATGGCGCTATTGTGCCTGCTCGTTACCCGCTGTATAGGACTATTCGAGCATTTCCGGGAGTATACCGGATTCCCACTCGCGTTGCGCATCGTCTCGATTCGGACGACTCTGCGCTACTACTCGACTGTCATCGGTCTTCTTTCATTGGACTCTTCTCGTCTCTGGGGGAGCTTTCCGTTTCCACTTGCTTTGGATCTCGTCTTCCTTCGGATCCAGTACGGCTTCATCATCCTGTCTTTTGACATGCTCGGCTGTCGGCCTGAGGGGGAGTGTTAGGATTACATCCTTATGTCCGTGTATCATGCCGCTTTCTCGCATGTACGTTGTTCTGTCCGTACCGGAGTCCGAATAAAAATCAACTGTTTGACCCGGAACGCTAACAGCTCATAGATCTCGCAGAGCTCGCAGTCAATACACGCCTCGCGTCGAACCAGGAACGGACGCCTTACGAGCTCGCTATGACTTGCGAACCTCGCCTTTCACTCGACGTCAACCTCGAAGGCTCGTGGGTGGAGCAGGGCATCGAGCCTACCGAGAGACTCGACAGCTGGGCCCGTATCCGAAACCTCGCGCCCCGCCATCAGATCTCGCACTTACCCTCACACCATGAACCGCCCACCGTCGCCATGCCCCCACTGCAAACCCCACGTCCACACGACCTGTCGTGAGATGACTCGCATCGTCTTCCGACCACGAGCACCACACGACGAGTCTCGAGAACTACCGAGACCCCACAACGACTATCGGCACGAGCTCCCTCCACTCCGGGGCGGCCCTACGCGAGGACTCGTCTACGATCCCGACGGTCGCAAGCCTCGCTTCTATATCGCGCTCGCCGGCGGCGTCGTGCTCGTGCTCTTTGTCGTTCAGCTGTGGATCCTGCGGCGCGTCGCCGCGTTGCATGTCGCGCCTTCCTAGGCTATCTCGCGTGCGAGCGCGCACGCGAGATAGGCCCGGTCGAGGAGCTCGTCACCAGGCGGTTGCCCGAGTTCGAACGCGCGTTTCTTCTCTCTCTCTTGTCTCGCATGGACTCTCTAGATACGTAGGTTTCTCTCTCTCTCTCTTTCCGTCGTTGCTCGCGTCCCGATACGTCTCGCATGTCCTCGCTCGCGTCATACCCGGCTTCGGCTTCTCGGTTTCGTTTCCACATGACTCGCACCGCCCCGCTTGTTGCTTCGCATGGTTCGCCTCGATTGTTCTGATTGATTCCCATGTCCTGACTCCTCTCGCTCCTTCAGTTCCTGTCTCGCATCGCTTACATACCTCTCGGTCGCGTTCCATGTACACTAGATTCGATCTGGTCTATACCACCATGTGACGTGCACTCGCCTCTCCCTCTATCCGCTGAGTGCCCACGTCTGGCGGGATCCGTGGTGTTTCTGACAAGGACGTGGCTATATACTCGCCAGATGCAACGCTCGATGGGATGTAGGATGAGAGCAAGACTTATAGAACGGTTGCTACCAGCTCAAAACTGAGGTACAAAGCGATACAAACACAAGCCTTATATACCCGACGGTTCCCGAATGCTTCCAAGCTCGCGTGACATCACATCCCCCGAGATGGCTGCGAGCCTTCCCTAACCCATCTCGCATGTGTCGAGCATGCACACTCGCATGAGGACCGACAAGCCTCAAGCCGATAACACCCACAACAAGGCGGTCCAAAGCTTAGAGCAGCGGCAAAAAGCGTAGGACTGCCCGCGTTGTCACACACTTGTCCGCACTCCATGTACTCTAGATTCAATCTGGTATATACCACCATGTGCCATACAGTCACCTGCTGAGTGCCTTTGTCTGGTGAGATCCTTGACAGCAATGCCCCATCACGTACTCGCTGTCAAGCTGTCGGTGACCAAAATGGCCAACACCCGACACCTGAACTGAATGCTGTCATGCTACACAACTCTCACTCTACCATCCTCTTGGGATATAAAGTGGCATGCATCTGGCCCTTCATCTGACCAGATGCCTCCTGCACCACCTTTTCGGCCCTGTACAGCGGACACAAATGGCCTAAACATGTCCAAACACATCTCGCTTTTTGCCTTCCCTCCGACCTTGCCACCATCCATCAGTGAATTCCTTTCTTGTCCAGCTGGCCACTTGTGAGAGGCAGAAACTCCTTGGTGTCCATTACCAACCACAAAGTTCTGTTCCCATCACTTTCACCGACATTCTCAATTCACCAGCCATGAACCATCTTGGTGCATCCCTGCCTTTGAGCCCTGTCTCTGCTCGGGGACCTTCCCTCTTTCCATTGCCTCCTTCAAGGCCACCGAGCCCCCAGGAGGATGCATCCACCTCTTGGACCCAAACTCCTCCGAGTTACCCAGAGCCCGTCAGCTTGCTGCTGGAGCTGATGGCTGTGCTTGGAAATCCTTCTCCTGACCTTGAACCATCATTCCCAAGTACAAGGGATGGTGCAATTGTGCACTGCCTCAAGCGTCAGTACGGCATGCTTTCTGGGACAACAACTCCTCGGAGTGATGCAGTACGTTGCAAAGTTTTACCGAGCAAGTTAGCAGCACAAACTGATGGACTTCACTTGCAGGCTGAGGACTCTGAGGAAAGTGTATCATCCAACAAGGATGGTATATCCTTGGACGGCGGATCTTTGTTGGAAACGGGCACTATTGGGTCGTCAACAGCACCTCGCACCAATCGCAATTCTTGCAATGCTCAGCACCCGAGCAAGCGAGTGTGTCATTGCCCAACCAGGGCAGGCAGTGTCACACAAGTTGACAACGGCATCCGGCATGACAAAGAGGTGCGTACTTCCGCTTGAATTGAGTGATCAATGCTGACCGTATGTGCGAAGGACTGCGGAGGGACCACAGACGGTAGCGATGGGCACAACGGGTCGAGATCAGCTTCGCAAGAGTCTGACGGCGACAAGATATGTGGATCGCTCGCAGCCTAACGGGACGTTGCAGCGCAAGATCCGGGGACGAAAATGTATAAAGTATTGCGCGATGTAGAATTTGAATCAATGTGCAGATGCCGCGTCGTTACAACGGAATAACCCTACAACATCCCCTGCGAACAAGAGCCAGGATCCCGTCGGCCACGATCACCCAATGTACGGAGAGAGAGAAAGAGGTGGTCAACGGCCGTCTCCGAATCTTGCCTCAGTACTTACTAGACGGTTGAGCCAGCCGTTGGGCTGGATCTCAAGACGGTCACACCGTATCTTGCTGATAAAAATCATGTGGACTGCAAGCACTTAACCTCTCTGATAGCCGGCGAAGTTGCTTGCATTCACATCCGAGCTGGCGTAGGTACCAACCAGCCCCAACTGCGAGTTTCAGCACTTATAACTGCGCATGCTGGTTATGACTATCTTGGCGCTCACGCGAGGCCGCTGCGTGCCCTCGTCGTTCGCGCCTGCTACCCTCTACGTATTCCCCAGACATCGATGGTTCAAGGGTTGATTAAGTATGGCACTCATGCGAGGCCACTGCGCGCCCTCGCCATTCGCGCCTTTTAGCCTTTAAAGTCTTCTACTCTCTGAGACATCAATATAGCCACAGGGATTTGGTCTCAGAGGCACTCATGCGAGGTCACTCTGGGAGTCCGCGCTCTCACTGTTCGCGTGTTTCCAACTTCAACGCAAGTATTCAAGTTCCTACAATATTAATGTCGTACTACTAGTAGGTTGCTTAGCTACAATTGGCGCTCATGCGAGGCCGCTGCGCGCCCTCGCCATTCGCGCCTGCCTAAAATCCTCACCTACGGTGTTTTGCCTCATGGGTGATCCGCTCCTGGTGGCAGCGTATGCAGGGAATTGAGACGCGCGACGATCTGAAGGCTGAAGCGGGCACCGCCCTGCGTCGTGCGAAGACAAGCCGCACATCGCATGTTGGCTCCCCTGCGTATTCTCTGACAACACTATCACAACTTGTGTCATGAGGTTGCCAGTCCGCCGCGCTCTCTTCCCCGTTCTTCGCGTACTTCGGATATGGCAGCCCCCACGGAACTCGGAGGACACGAAATGGGGCGCGGAAGTCCGTCTGAGAATGCAGGGAAGTCGTGGAATAGATCTTGACGAGGATTTGGCGCGACGAGGCGAAGATGTTTCATGAGGAGCAGGTTGAGGCTCAGGTGTTGAGAGAATGAGTATTGAAGCGGTAGGAGGGATAGGTACAGCAGCTCAAGCGCGGTGCATGGCTTTTTCTATCGTACGTGCCCTTGAGCGGTCAACTGACAATGCAGCGAAATAGGGCCGTTTGGGATGCAGTGCTTGCAACGCGCTTTCGAATCCCAACGGCTCGGAAGAGTCGGAACGGCTCGGAACGGTCTCGGCTTGTCGGCTTGATGAGTCATACAATTCACGTGAATTCAAAGCCAGCCGTCGCCTCAATCACTCCCCTAAGATACGGTGTGACCGTAATACCTCGACGGCGATCCGTACTCAGGCGGTGCCACGTACGCGCGTCCAATGCGCACGTCGTACTCGCAAGGCTTCAAGCCGCACTCACGCCAGTGTCGTCGCTATACCACGCTGTTCGGGCGCATACGGATATCTGTGCCTTTGCCCGACGCGTTTGCATGGCGGGGACGACACAGACGCAGGCCGCGCACTCATCTAGGCGTATCCGTAGCATTGCTTCCCTCAGTATCGTCCTAGCTCTTCGTTGCGCATCTAAAACGCACGCTCGTGCACGTTCGTAACTTGACTCAAGGCCCGCTGTCCGTGACACGCAACGACGCCTCGTGGCCTAAACTTCGTCAGCGATCCCTCTGGTACTCTGCATCTACCGCTATTGTCATGCTGGAGCTGATACGACAGCGTGTGCCGTGTCGCTGCTCACCGCCCGCTCCGCGTATCTTCTGTGTTCGCTTCTCGGTCTTCCCATTCGTCTGACGTCCCTTCCTTCGCTTTGTGAGATTGTCAGTCTCTCATTGGACACTTACAACCGCTTTCGAGCTTGCCGTCACGGTCCGGCGCCAGTCATCGGTCGTTAGATCCCCTTCACCTGTTCTTCACGTGCGTCAATATGCTCACGCGTTCATGCTAACGCACCTTCATCAGGAATACATCGACGTCGCACATACTTCATACTTCGACCTCCACCGATCGGCCGAAGCAAGTCCCAGTTGCAAGCTCCAGACAGGCTCAAGTCAGCGTACACACAGGTACGTCCTTCCCGTCTCTTCTCGTCTTTCTCGGGCGGCTTCGTATCTGTCTCCTCATTTAGTGACATTGTTCTTCGCGTTCAGTGCGTCATCCCACTCTTCGTGAACGCTCCCACCCACTCATACCCTCGCGCAACGCCTACACGACCTCCTGTCTGTTGCCGGCCACTTCGGTTCGTCGTCTGCGGCTATTCACGAGGATGTGTGCAGCGCGCACCTGCTCGCGCGCCGCGGCGCACAGCTGCGAGAAATTCAGCGCAGGCTCACCATTCTGCTTTGTTTCCCGCGTCAAACATACCGCATGCCCAATGCTCTCCCACCCATCGACCAGATCGTCCTCCGCTTTTCGCCCACCAGCCCCGCGTCACATGACGATTGCGCGTGAGTCGGACACTGGCGCCGGGGCAAAGCTGCGGACCAGCGTGGTGTTTTCCTCACTCTTCGTCGCTCGTCTGCTCGCTTCCCGTCTCGAATCCATCATGTCGTCGTCCCCTACCAACTTAACCTTCTTTTTATCCCCAGTCATGCAGTCTTGGTCGTGTCACGCGCACCGCGGAAGTTGACGCGCGCGGTGCGCCGCGTCGGTCTGCTTTGCATCGTTGTCGGGTCGTCCATGTCCATCCTCCTTTCTCCATCTTCCTTCCATTGTACCCCCCTACCTACCGCATTCGTTCCGCCCATTTACCTATTCTCGATCTATCGTCCTTCATAATTGGCCCAACGTTTGCCATACCACCCGCGTTGGACGAGGCTCGCGACCAGTTTACATCGCGTCGCCTCCGAGCTGTGTTTCGTCGACCCCGCAATCCGCACCGCAACCGGTCTTCTGTGACCATGCTCGCCGTTTTTCGTTCCACAAATATACGCCGTTCCCTCGCATCCTTTGACCTGTGCGTAACCCATATATCTAACGCATCCTCACATGCCAGCGCAACGCGAAATCATTGCCCACCTTCACCCGTCGTATACCAATGCGCTATCGCGTGTGTCTCCACACTACGTTGTGGGACTATGCACTGTCGTTGGAAGCAACCGCGAACCTTTGAACTCGAGTGCTGCGTACCGCACTGTCTCTGGTCGAGCGCATCCCGAATACTATCCTGAGTAACTGCGACGGTGACGAACATGCCAAGTCCATGATCTGCAAACCGATCGGATTCACCTGCGATTCACACTACGCAGATCCTTTCATCTTAGTGCATGATCGTCACAGATAGAGTTGAAGGCAATCCTTGAAATGAAAGCAAATGAGCGAAATCCGCATTTCTCCAGAGCGGTAGGGAAGTGATGTAACTAATGAACAAGGTCACAACATAAAGGGGAAGAAAAAAAGCGCAGATCCGGCACAGAGCCTACAACAGGATCGGAGAGAAGTAGCTGGGTTTATGTTTATACCATACCATTTGTCTCTAAGTTCAATTCTCAGCAATGTGAAGCAAGGGGGTCCTCTCTCTAGGGAGGCAAAGCATTTGGATTCAGGAGCGCGGGCCGTCGTCGAAGCGAGCGATGCGGAGCTGGCGGAGACGCCTGGTGGCAGCGCGCGAGTGATTGTTGAGGCCGCCGTGGTACGCCCAGGTTGCCTCGCGCCAGTCTCCGATAGGAACGTCACGCTCCTGGCCAGAGGGAAGCTTCTTGTCGGCGTCGCGGACGGCGTAGTTACGGATGAGCGAAGCACCGCCAGGCTATTGCGAGGATTCAGCATGCTGCGTAAACCTGTACTAGATTCAGGACGTACGTGGTCACCCATAAACTTCGTGGCATCGACGACATATCCATCAATGACGAGTAGACAGCGACCCGGCGCGCGCGCGTTCTCCAAGGTCTTCGCGAGGTTCCAGACCACCTCGTCGTCGCTCGAAGACGCGCTCGATGCAGGTCGCGAGCTGACCCACTCGGTCTGCTCGCCTTCGTCTGTGTCACTACCGTTGCAGACTTCGTCAGGATCAAGCCCCTGGGCCTTCGCCTCCTCGCGGCGGCGCATGTCCTTCACCGCCCAGGAGATGTCCGCCTCGCGGGCGCGACGCAAACCCCAGACGAGGCCGAAGCGGTGCAGGAACAGCAGCAGCCACTTGCTCGGGTCCCACTCGTCTATGCGCAGGCCGGCTCTGAAGTCGTGGGGGAATGCGTGCTAAGAATAGGCAGTGAGTGACGACGGCGATAGCACACGAGTTGTGCGCGTACGTGCTAAAATACATGGCTCGAAGTCAGCGATAAGCATCAGGAGGGTATTGAGGAAGACGTACGAAATTGTGATTGCCCTCGCCACCCGTGAGCATGGCGAGAAGCTGGGGAAGACCTCGTGAGAAGGCGTAGAACACTTCGTCTGCGATACGCACCATGTTGCCGCGTGCCGTGACCTCGTCAGAGTACGGCTGCAGGCCATTCCAGTGGGCGAAGCTGGGTTGGGACGTAAGAGAAGGACAGCGAAGTTCGGAGCGGCCGACTCACGAATTGACAATGAACGTGCAATGCCAGACGATAACCCGCACTACGACGCCGCCGTAAAGATACATCCCAAGGGCGTCGCCCCAAAGAGCGCCGAGGAGAGTCGGGAAGATGAGGCCAGAGAAAAGAGCGATCGGAACTGGACGAAGGTGAGCATGACGGCGGCCGCGAGACATGGAATGCTTGAGCTACCGTAGTACTTATGCTGGAAGCGCACGACTGCAAGCCATCCACGTCAGAGTGCTGTCTTTGGGACGTGTGTTTGGGCGTACTAGGGTCCCGGTCAAGATCCTCCCGACCAATAGAGCTCATGCGGGGGTATGACGGCTTCCAGAAGATCCAGCCCATGTGCGCGAAAAACATGCCACGAGTGACCGCATAGCTGCAAGGGGTTCAGAGACGCTCTCGAGGAATGCGGTTGAGCGCACGGGTCATGGACTGGGTCGTCTGTGAAACGCTTCGGAGGGTATCAGGAAGTCCGTGCCATGACAAACGTGAGAACGCACGTGGTGCAGTCGGTGCCGCAGACACCTCGAGGAGTTGTGAGCGACGGGCTAGTCGGGAATGTCGTGCACTGCTTACCACCACTAACGAGAAAATGTTAGTTCGCGGATGCAAAGTCTATCGGTGGCTGCAGTTCTGGCAGCGAAGCCGGGCGAACCGCACCTTTATAGAGCCCTGGAAGCCCATGGCCCCGCAGAACGCGAGCGCGACGCGGACTGGTGTGCCAGCGCGGAAGGCCCGATGGCTCCAGAGGCGGTGATAGCCCTGCATTAGGTCAAGGTCGGCCAAGACGACGCGCGACGCGATCGACTTACAACCGTGATCCTGGGCGTCGCAGAGCGCGTCAGCTTCGCCGCCCAGAGCCAGGAAAAAACAGGCGGCGCACCCAAAGACAGCAGCCTGCCACAGCAGCGGCAGCATGAGCAGCGTCGCGCGCGGCAACGTCGACGGCGGCTTGATCCAAAAGGCGGCCAGGCCAATAATGTGCATGGCGATGAAGAAAATGGCGTTGGCGGTCCAGAACTCGCCCTTCTCGACGACGACGGAGGTAGCGGGCTCTTGCGCGTGCTTGTGGGCTGTCATGGTCGGTGTCGAGGACTTGACGGCCAGCAGATAGCGGAAGAATCTTGTCATCCCCGTTTTATCATCGTTCGGCTCATCCACTCGGTCTCGAATGCGAAGCCCCAACGCCCGATGGACCTTTTCCCGAAGCACCCCGGCCAATTTGATTACACGCTCATATCACCTTAAATCCTGCCCTGTCCCGCTGCTCCAGCCTCCAGGGACTGTTCTCTCGAACTCTCCAACCCTCGGGCACTCGCCAAGTCTGACCTCGACGCTGGCCTAATTAGTCATGCACCATCATCCGCTGCACTCACCAGCCGGTCCAGCCCCAGACAGATAGCTCCGTTGCTTCGGTGATGATGGGCTCTAGCCGCGGGGGCCTTCAACTGATGGGGTCCACAGCGTCACGCGCTCTATTACGAAATGATGTGAAATCGCTGAAATCGCTGAGTTTGGGTCTCAGAGCGGAATTCCTCATTTGACTGTGGATCATCATGCATCATCAACGCAAGTTTCTCGACGCCGGAGTGCCTGCGGAGAGTCCCGTTGACTTGTCACACCCTGACACACATGGAAAATAGAGTGCACACTAATCTCATGATGTCGCAAGTAGCTGACTTACCGGGCAAGAGCTCGGTGGCCGTGATCCTCCGTTGCTGAGATATTAACACCATGGTCCAGCGCTTTTTTGTCCTACCAACGCTCTCTCACTTTCGCCTCATCATCTTCAACCCCCGTTTCCACTATGCCCAAGCGTATCGCAGTCGTTGGAAGTGGTTGCGCTGGCCTCGGAGCGACCTGGGTGCGCGTTGGACTTGCATCTGTGGCGTGGGCTAACGCCGAACGCGCTACAGCTGCTCAACGAGCACAGCGAGCACGAAGTCCATCTGTACGAGGCCGACAACCGCCCCGGAGGCCACGCGAACACACAAGACTTCCGCGCGTCCCTGGCACACAAGGCCTCGGTTCCTGTCGACGCGTATGTCCGCGCCATCCATGTCCTCGCCCCTCCGCTGACGCGCCTCGACCTCACAGCGGCTTCGTACGTACCATTCGCGTTGCATTCGACTCGCCTCAACTCACGCCCTGTAGATTATACTCAACCCCGTCACTTATCCCAACTTCCTGAAGTTCCTCGAGCACAAGGAGGTGCCCGTCGTTCCCGCGGCGATGAGCTTCTCCGTCTCGCGCGACGAGGGCGCGCTCGAGTGGGCAGGGTCTCCCGACCCGACAACACTATTCTGCCAGCCTGAGAACCTGCTCAACATCGATATGTGGCGCATGCTCTGGGACCTCCTCCGCTTCAACGCGTGCGC
>KV426486.1:0-32690 GCA_001632375.1 Exidia glandulosa HHB12029
AGGTAGACCGTAGAGGGCGGGAGACGTGCAAGACCGTTGAAGACGCGAACGTGCTTGAGAATTACAGACGCGGGCTCCTGCGCGACGTTGGCCCTGCGAGGTAGGGACGCCACATCGCGCTGGACATGCTGCTGACAAGCGAGCACAGCGGGCCCAGCAACCAGCACAATTAGAGAGGCGAGAATCATTGCAGTGTCCAGAAACGAGTCCTCGACACGCGCTGCGTATGTAGTGCCAGTGTTTTCGTTCCCATATCTGATGGTGACGAGGAAAGGGTGACAAGCGGGAGCCGCCGGCGCCGGAAGCCATGGCTGACGCGGATTATATCAGCATTGGTCATCACTCCTTCGCAGAAGTAAGTTACTTGTGCGTACTGTAAATGCCTTTCTAACCCTGTGCCGCACGCCGATATATACTTCTTGCCCATAGGCATCTCTTCCATGACGTCTGTTTGGAACACTGGGATTAGTGACAGGCACTAGTTGCAACAGCTACATACCAAATGCATGCGTCTCCCACACTGGACCCACAGCACGCGCCATCTCCTATCAGTCACCTATAGCTGGCCATTTGCGCCCGTCTGATCTCCGTCGACCTGCTTCTCGCCGCCCTCGACTGTGCACTTGTCCCCTCGCACCCATTTCGTCACTTCTCCGTCGAAATGCGCTCTTGGGTTCGCAGTATCCGCTCCTTTGCACGTCGGAAGCTCAAGATGAACGTCAACCGTGATGGCCCGCGCTTCCTTCCCAACACCCTCTCGCCAACCGACTTCCACGCTTTGGACGAGAACGCTCAAGCTGCGGTTTGTAGTACACTAGAGAAGGCCATCGAGGACGCCATAGATTTCATTGAGGTTGAGCATCCGAAGTGGAAGGCGGAAGAGCCAGGTCAGTACAGTATTTCCCACTGGCAGTACTAGTACTAGCATCACGGGCTGTATTTCTCACAACCGAATATTTTTCAGGAAGTTCCATGATATACGGCAGCACTGGAGGTGTGTACCACATCTGCAAGCATCCATCGTTTAGACTGAACAACGTCGAAGGCATCGCCTGGGCGTACATGCGTCTCGTCCTGCAATCCTCCGCGCTCAACCTCCGCACCGACCTCCAAACACGCATCGCCTCCCTGCTCGTCGCACACGCCAACACCTGTCTACCTCCCTCTCCTCCCTCCCCTCGTTCAGGTTTGAACTGCGGCCAAATCGGATTCCTCATCCACCCCACGGGCGGCGCGACGCTTGCTCTTCTCTTACATTACTCCCTCGGCGGATTACGCCCGATGTCCGATACCGAACTTTCACATTGTATCGAAATCCTACGCACTATGTCCGCCGCTTTCAACATCCCAGCCGCGGCGGGGACGAGCGGAGAAGAGGAGGGCTTCGATGCGGAACCGTTGAACGGACGCGCCGGTCTGCTTCATGCGTTTCTTCTTTTGCGGAAGAACGTCCCGTTGGAGAAGATGGATCCGACGCTTAGGGAACTTGTAGACGACGCGCTGATTGGAGAGATGGTGAGGGTTATTGTGGAGAGTGGACGTGTGGGGGCGAAAGTGCAGCCTGAGGGTATGAGGATGAAGATGCCGCTTGTGTGGAGATGGACAGCAAGGCCGGAAGTCGTATTACTTAGCGCTGGCCATGGGATCGGTACGTGAGTCTTTCATACAGCAGAGACAGACTAATGCCGACTGCGAGCAGCGGGCATTCTGTTAACTGTCCTGCAAGCGCCGCCTTCGGCATGGAAACCATATATCGAGGAGATTCTGGAGACGGTCGACTGTCTCGTCGACTTGCAGATGGAGAACGGTAACTGGTCAGTTGGAGTCGGACATCCGAAGAACGACCTAGTACAGTGAGCCCTCGTATTCCGTCCTTCGGGTCCGGCATCTCATCACCCCTAATTAAATAATGTAGCTGGTGCCACGGCGCTCCAGGATTCATCCTTCTCCTCTCCCACATCCTCTCCACATCTCTTCCTCTGGACCTCACACACCCGCGTCGCGAAAAGTACACAACTTCGCTCTCCAAAGCCGTCGCGCACACCTGGGAGCGTGGGATCCTCACCAAGGGCCCGGGAATCTGCCACGGCATCACTGGGTCGGCGTACGCTCTCCTTCACGCCGGGGAGAAGGACAAAGCTCTGGAGATGGCGCTTTGTGCGACTGAGTGGAGGGGGCTCGAGAAGCAGGGCAAGATTCGACGGCCGGATGGGCCGAGTAGTCTTTTTGAGGGATTGGCTGGGGTGAGGATTACCAACTCCAAGCGCACACGTACAATATCTGCAAGTACTGACAAAGCTCTTTAGGCCGTGTGCATGTGGGCGGATATGCTCTGCGTGCTGAACGGACACGAGGGACAGGTTATTGGATTTCCTGCTTCTTTCGACGTTGGGACTGCACTTGTATCTTCGTAATCCCGAATTGTGACACAATCTGGCTCACTGTGATAGTCTGCATACTCCATACGAAGATAAAGCGCTTGACGAGGGAGAAATATGGGAAAAGCATCCGAGGGCGGAACTGGACAGTTTCGTTCCGGTTCCGCAACCTTCCTCTTCCCTAATCATCAAGACACCCGCTCGCCGTCGTTCACGATGCAGATCTTCGTGAAGACGTTGACTGGCAAGACCATCACGCTCGAGGTCGAGTCGAGCGACACCATCGACAATGTGAAGGCGAAAATCCAGGACAAGGAGGGGTGCGTGCTCGTCGTCGCTGCCAACGTCGAGCTCACCGTCGTCGTCGCCGCTGCAGCATCCCGCCCGACCAGCAGCGCCTCATCTTTGCCGGCAAGCAGCTCGAGGACGGGCGCACGCTGTCGGACTACAACATCCAAAAGGAGTCGACGCTCCATCTCGTGCTCCGTCTGCGCGGCGGGATCATCGAGCCGTCGCTCAAGGTGCTCGCGTCCAAGTACAACTGCGACAAGCAGATATGCCGCAAGTGCTACGCCCGTCTCCCCCCGCGCGCAACCAACTGCAGGAAGCGCGCGTGCGGGCACAGCAGCCAGCTGCGCCCGTGCGTTCTCCCCGTTTTTCTGCTTTATATTTGATATTAATTTCCTCTATAGGAAGAAGAAGCTTAAATAGTGGTTTTCGCCCCCCTTCTGGTCGTCTGTGTTCGGGTCGTGCATGTCGAGTATGCTTTGTTCTTCGCCGCTCCTACAACCAATGCATCCATGCCATGCCGCGGAACACCGTACATCCTACGTCCAGAGTCAGCCTTCAAGATCGCGCGACTGCTTATTCTTACAGACAAGACGTTCGACTCTGAGGGCACACGTCGCGGCGAGTGCGCGTGCTGCTCGTGCAAACCCGCAACTGCATCGTGACGTTGGGTTCGCTACGAAGATGTGTACCCTCGCCGTGTTGAGTGTGTCGTGCGTTGGGGAGCCTGCGTGCCCGCGAGAACATGTCGCTGCGTGTCCATTTCGGCGCGTCATTGACCGTGCGTACTCATCCTTTTACCAGACGAAGCTACACGCCCACGCGGGTGTACACTGCATCGTTGCGCAATGCGTAACACGTGAGCGGGGAGCTGGTGTACATCTCGTCCGGCCGAATGTCGTGGCACTGCGAGGTCTTCCATCGTGCATTCTGCATTGCTGCCAATGCCGCGCAGGACGAACAATACCGAAACGCGGCGATACAATGCTGCATTACGACTCAGTGGCGTCTGGTCCCCGCCATTCTTATAAACCATGGATCGGTGCCTCCCCCATTGTCAGTCATCACCCTCGTCCCAAGTCGTCCTTACCATGAACCGCACTCCCGTCTCCGAGAACTGGGACGAACTCCCTTCCCTCGTCGCCGTCGACTCGGACTCGGACATCGACGTCGACAGGACCATCCCACGACTTCGGCCCTCGCGCATGGACCGCATAGGTCGTATTCTTTGGTCCGACGACCAGAAGAAGATATTGCAGGAGGCGTACAGGACGTATATGTTCGAGAGGAAGGTGAGTTCTTCCTTCGCGAGGAGCGAGGAGGGCTTAACGTGGCAGGTTCATCAGCGCGCACACGCGCAGGTGCAACCGCTGAAAGTTCGGGCTAAGCTGTAGGACTCGTATTGTTCATATGGGAGATGCGAGTCAAGTAGAATCTTAGAATTCACACGTTGCCAAGACCGAGCAGCCGACTGGGACCTCTTGCCAAGATCAAGGTCTACCTCTCTCCAGCGCGTGAGCCGCCTGCGTTGTGCGACAACACGTGAAGTACATGTCGTCTGTCCGGAGGTACTGCTTCCACGTCTCCGTGGAACCGACTCGGATGGATGACCGGGACACGTGCATCGTGGATTTATGCCAGTGCCACGGCGGATAAAACGAGAACGCACAATGCGAACAATAGAGGTGAAGACAGCGAGCGAAGGGGTACCGAAACCGTGTGTACATTCCGTCCGGCGCACGGCCGGAGGTCCGGGGAAAGACTGCAGATGATCCAAACATTTTGCGTTGTCTGCATTGCCACATGCTGACTCGATATAAAAGCGGGATCGACGGCCTGCACCGCTCACCCAACCCTGCACAAGCACCATCACTATGGCCTACGCACGCCGTTCGCCCTCGTCGTTCGACTCGTGTCCCGATCTACCTGACCTCATCAGCCCCGAGGACATCGACAAGCACCCGCTCACGCTGAACAGCTGCACGTGGGACTCGGAGCTCACCACGAACAGTCTAGTCACGAACCAAGTTACCTACGCATGGACGTGGACCGCTTCAAGTCCCACCATGCTGCTTTCGGAGATCCGCGCGCGCATGATACAGAAGTTCCCTGGACCATACTTCAAGCGCACCAGCAAGTGGAAGGAGGTGAGTTAATGGATTGGATGGCATGGGCGTGGCATGACTTAGCCACATCGCCACCTTCGACAGAGTCTGCAGGTCTACTTAGACTCCAAGATCAAATCCAAGTTGTAGACTGTGTTTCAAGAGCCTATGTGTGAGTCGTGTCGCAGTGGTTCACTGATCGTGATGCTCACGCGCCAACCTGTAGACCTGCGCATGCCAGTGGAGAGGATGTGGCTATCTTTGGACTCTCAACGAAACTGCCAGAGCGTGATGATAATATTAATAGTGTGTCAGGAAGTTCCGTTCTCGTGTAGTGGTGTTTGTTCAACGTATAGTAACGTTCCTTGTGCTCTGTTATCTCAATGCAGTATAGGAAGAGAAAAAGTTGTCGTTGAGTTCAGCTTGTTCATGACGACTATTACTACTTCTACACATAAGACTTCAATGAAGTGCGTTTGCAAATGGTGCCCATACCTGTATCATTCGTCTTCGAAGGACGTCAATGTACGTCACCATCTTCTCTCTCGCTCTCTCGCGCCTCTCTACGAGCCCTCTCAGCTCATTCTTCATACGATTATTATCTGAGTGTTATCTCAATCGTTGTGAGAATTGAACTCGGGTCGACGATCGTCCGCCTCCAACTGCGCATGCGGAAGCTCACTGCGGACTCCCGAACCAGTAACTTCGCCGCCCTCGTGGCTGAGTGGTATGGTCACTCGAGGCTGCGGCTCCACGTTCATTACCCTACATTCCTTTCTGATTCTGTCGGTTGCTTGTAAAGATCCCTGCGCGCCCCGTAGCGGGACCGGCCTCCGATTACTTTTGTTAAGTTACCCAGTTTGTGTTACTGCAAATGATACATGATCTTTATCGATTTTTGGCGTCCTGATGTGAGAGCTTATCGGTGATGCACGGTGAAGGAATACACGTTCTCTCTCCGGTTCTCGATTACGTGTCACGTTCGAATACAACCTACTTGCACACTTATATGCAGCCCGAGCTTTAACTTGCTTCCATTTTCTCTGCATTAACCCTTTGTGCGGTAATTATGAGACAGTGAGTGACGTCAGGACGATCCCAGTGTCTCGATCGACATCCCATTCCGCACCACCGACTCGGACACACTCCTCGCCCAAACGTATATAACTCAGCCACCCGCCTTTCCCCCTCCCTTTCTCCATTTCTTCCCACACATACCCACCATGTCCCGCATTACGAACGTGGACCAGATCCGCAGCGCGCTCTCGTCCAGCGCCGGCGAGATCTCGCTCAGCCCTGAACGGCAGCAGCGCGTGGACGACGTCTTGGAGGTACGTCCAACTATACAAGCTTGGTGCGCGACTGATACTGATACTGATGATTCGGTGCAGTTATTCTCGTCGCGTCCGACGATGGACATCTTCAAGCGCTCCTTCAACCCGAACGGCGATTTCGAAGACCCGCTCTCAAAGTGTCACGGCTACGGCCAATTCGGCGCGCAGTGGTGGGCTATGGTGCGTAAACCCCCCTCTTCCTCTCCATCTCCTCATGCGCGCAGCCGAAAGCGTTCCCCGTCTCGAAGAACCTCGGCCACCGCGTCGTCGCCTCCACCGACAACCACATCGAATACGTCCAAGCGCAAGAATACACCTTCCGTTGGGTCGGGAATAAGAAAGTTATGTACTCGCTCGTGATGATCGATCTCGATGGCGAGGGCAAGATCGTCAAGGTCGAAGATCGTTGGAATGCGCAGGAACACCCGACGCGTTGGGGGAGTCATGTACGTCGTGCCGGCTTTTCTTTCCACGAGTGCTTAAACTGATGCTGATGTGCGTGGTGCAGTTTTTGCGTAGGATCAACGCCAAGACGTTGCCGTGGCTCGTTACCGTCCCGAAGGACGAGGACTTCAATTTCCGTTGATTCAATCTCGTTGATCGCACTGTCCTGTAGATGTTGAGCGCTTGTACGAAGTGGCCGTCGAATACTGTACCAATATAAATACATGTTCCTCCTAATATTACGCAATTGCCAGTGAGCTATGCATCTGCGATAACTCGACACGCGACCACTGTGTCCTTGCCCATGATCTCGGTATGCAAATGCTCGAGAGTCAGAGTCTAATAATAAAGCCAACGGTCGTGAATTATCTCCTCCCAGCGGGCAAGGTGGAAAAGAAACATACTTTCTCAGCACCGTCGAGCGCAACGCCCACACCCGCCGCACCAACAAGCATCGGTGCGACAGTAACAATGAGCGTATCCACGATAGGCCGTCCATCCGTATCCCGTGCAGCATAAAAACTCGAAATGACGCGTTGTCCTCCCTCGGCCATGAGCGACTTGATCCCCCTTTCGTGAAGTACGTCAAGCATCGCGTGGAGGTCCATTCCGTTCCCGGGGATGGGAAAGATGACAGCGCCGGCGTTCTCCAAGAGGGCTCGTTGTGCGGAAGGAGCGGAGGGAGAGCAGAAGATCCATGGACGGCGACCGGTGCGGGCGGCGTAATTCGTTAGGAGCTTGCATGTGGGCGGGAGACGGAGGTGAGGGTCGAGGATGATGGGTCGCGGGGCGGGGAGCGAGGCATTGTTCGGTACGTGGCGCGCTAAGTTTGAGCTCACGTTGAGAGGTCAAGGGGAAAGAATAGGACAGACGGACTGTTCAGTTGCGGGTTATCGTTCAGCGCCGTACCGATCCCGACGAGTATCCCATCGTGCATCGTCCGCATCCTTCACTATCGTCAGAGACGTACCGGTATATACGCGTGGGGCGTACCAATGAGTCATGAGCATACTTTCCTTGCCACTCAGGATGAGCTGTTTCCCGCCGGCGCCAGCGATCCGCGCGTCGAGCGATTGGGCATATGTCAGCGTGACCCATGGTCTCCGAGCACCATCAGACAGCTGAAGAGGGTGGGGGAGGACTGCGTGGAGAAATTCGGGCGCAGACATTGTGATGGTGGTGGGAGGAGGACAAGAGACGGAGCGCGGAGTTGTGATCGCGTTGTCCCGCTTTCATGCATACAAAGCATAAGTTGCAGGCGAGCAATTAATCCTTAGTGCTGAAGGTATGCTCTCATAGAGTATGCGCTGAAGATCAGTTGAAGATCCCAGGATTAGTGCTTTGACACCACGCCTGTCTCAGAAATCATCTGAATCATGATGAATTTCCTATGATTAGCAGTTGCTAAACTCAGTACTTTCTCTTCCCAACTCCCCGAGTGCTCCAAACATCCTCAAAGCCTCAACCTCGGAGCGGGCGTAACGAGCCTATAACGGCGCCGGCTAACTCCGCATTTGCCTCCTGTCCCACGTTCTCGCGTTGAAAACCAATCCACAGCTATGGTGCGCCCGGCTCGTCCACCTCCTGGACTCAGCTAAATCATCACTCGTTAATCTTAGGTGGTATTAGCAGCGTCTATATGTACCAAGGCGGGCAAACGTAAGTCCACGTTGCACTTTCTCGATCTCGGGCGGTGTGGTTCGCTGTGCCTTGGTCGACTTTCTCGTCGCGGTCTTGGTCTCCAGATGGCCTGCACGCTGTCTCGCTATAGCGCGTTCTTTCAGAGCAGCGTGCGCAGCGCGGTCGCCTCAACACTCCAGCTTTGAGCGCCGTCGCTGGCTCTCGCGTCGAATCGTTGCTACTAGATGATTCTGCGACGTATATTACCTCAGAGCTCTGAGGCTGTACTGAGCTATTTCTCGTTCACGCGATCTCGCTCAGGTTGGCGTGCGTCGACCGCGTCGAGCAGCTACGCCTGGACAGGTCATGTCGGCTCCCCGTCCATTCGCTGTGCCTCGACATGTTCGAGTCTTGAACGCCCAGTGGCTGCCCCCAGCTTCGAGGAGTCGTCGTCGTTACAACCCCGAGCGGACGCATCGTTCGAGTTGGCGCAGCACTCGCCTGGCCCGGCAAACCTCTGTCGCGTCGAGCAGCTACGCATGGATATTATCTCGCCGTAGACTCTCACTCGAGGGCCCTTCAGCGGAGACACTCATGCACACAGTGCATAGCGTGGACTCAGAGCTGAGCCGCTGCAGTAGACGTGACCGCCGCGCTATTGCTGGCGCGCGGTTTACTGCGGTTGCGCCGACGGAACGTCCAGTCGCGCCAGGTTGGTCGCACAGCGTCGACAGTGTCGAGCAGTTGCGCGTGACCGTCTTCTCGCGTCGATTAGTATGCCGCGGCGTCTTCGCGTCGGCGTACTCAACCCTGTTCCCGATGCCTTGCCTCGCTGTTCGGCGCAGAACGCGGCGAACAATTCTTCGGCCCACGTTCGCGCTGTCGCGTCGTGGTTCTGGTTTCCACTCGACTGGCGTGTAGCGCGAGCTTGCCCTTTCTCTGTGGATGGCCTCCGCTGCGCTGTGGTCGCGCCGACGTTGAGCTCGGACGCCGGCTTGGTCGTACCTCGCGCGAAGCACCGCGCGGCACGAGTACGACCTCAGCCCGTTGGACACCTGGCGCCCTTGAGAAGCGCAACATCCATGCTATTTTGCGTAGCTCAGTGCAAGCACTCGGCTCGCCTCGCGCGGCAGGGCGTCCATCGCGTTGAGCAGCCACGCTTGGGCACACCGTCCATAGTAGAGGCGGATGCGGCGCCATTCCAGTAGCGCTATATTCTGTCTTGTGCGTGAAGTTGGCGCTGTTACTCGGGGTAGAGCGCGGAGAACACTGCGTCTCGCTGAGTGACCCATGCTCTGGCTGGGTCCGGCTGCCAACGCGCTGGCCTGGTAGTACGTCGCGGTCACGTATGGGGTACTGCGAGCTGCGTGACCTGTCTACCTCGCGTACGCTCCAACCTGAGCGTGCTCAGGCTGGTCTGCTCAGATTTGCGCGCGCACATTTCCGCTTTGCTCGTTTGCGGTCCACCCCAGCGCTCCACGTATGGGCGAATGGTCCATGTACAGCACGGTCCTTCCGCGTTGGTCTGGTCGTGCGACGTGCCAAAGCATTGTGCCTATGGCACGATGTTCTCGAGCGTTGGAGACCAGAGCGTCGTTTCGATGCGCGCTGCCTCCTGCAGCAAAGCCTTGGCCACGTCGATCGGTCACGCTTGGAGTTCTTGTCGCCGTAGACTTGGATGCAGAAGCCTTCCGGCGTCGAATCAGTCTACGTCGTAGTTGATGCTTGAGCTGGGCACAGCGACGAGATCCCGCGACTCGCCACGTTACCGTTCCTTTTCCATTGGCGGACAGTTTACGACGCAGCTTAGCTTTGCGCGAGCTTGCTCAGTCCAACGTCTCCTTCTCCGCGCGAACATGATGCGTTCCCTCCTCCATTTCTAATACTTCGTCTCCCGTGACCATAGCTGACGACCTCTACAGCCCTGGTCTCCCGTCAATTCCGCGAGCTGTCGCGAGCGCGCATCGAGTCGCTGCTCACCTCGTTCCCGACCCTCATCCCGCCGAACTCGCAACACACGTCCGTTGAAACCGCCGACGTGCGCTACGTCTACCAGCCGCTGGACGACGTTTACGTCCTCCTCGTCACCAACAAAGCGTCCAACATCCTCCAAGACCTCGACACCCTCCACCTCATCGCACGCGTCGTCTCCGATACATGCCGCGTCCCCGAAGAGCGTGAGATCCTCTCGCACGCGTTCACGCTGCTCGCCGCGTTCGACGAGGTCATCAGCCTCGGCTACCGCGAGAACATCAACCTCATGCAAGTTCGGAACGTACTCGAGATGGACTCGCACGAGGAAAAGATCCAGGAGATTATTGCGAGGAACAAGGAGGCGGAGGCGAAGGAGGAACTCAAGCGTCGCGCGAAGCAGCTCGAGATCCAGCGCAGGGAGCAGCAACGCGGCGGAGGAAGTGCGTATTCTCATACATCTCTGATTTGACTTGGTCCTAACAACTTTAAGGCTCTGCGTCGTACCTCGGGAACGCGTACGCCGGCCGCAGCGGCACCTACTCGCCCGTCCCGCGCGCCGCGTCTCCCAGCCCGTTCGCGTCCAACACCGGCACGAGCGCAAGCTCGGCTGTCCCCAAGGCACCCGCTTTCAAGGGTACAGGCATGAAGCTTGGCGCGAAGAAGGTCAAGGGCGCCGAGCTCCTTGACGCTATGGAGGCCGACCCGCTCGTGGCCGCCGAGCCTGAGCCCGAGGATGAGCCGGCCGCGGCTCCCGTTCAGCAGCAGCAAGTGTCTGCTACGCCGAGCGCGCCCCCGCCTGGCGTCATTCCCACCGGCCGGGGCAGTCTTCCGCCCGTCGACAAGCAGCCGTGCGTCCCGTTTCTCTCCCTTCGTTCGTCGGTTAACTTCTCGTAGTGTGCACATTGCGATCCACGAAACCCTCTCGCTCTCGCTCACGCGCGAGGGGGCGCCTCGCGCTCTCGAACTCCGCGGCGACATGAACCTCCTCATCGCCGCCGCGGACGTCGCCAAGATCAAACTCTCCCTCAGACCGAGCGCGAGCGCAACGCGTCTGCAGTTCAAGCAGCATCCGAACGTCGCCAAGTTCGCTCCGGGCGGGGACCGTGTTCTGGCGCTGAAGGATAAGAGTCGCGCGTTCCCTGTCGGACAGCCGCTCGGCGTGCTGAAGTGGCGGTGCGCGGAGAAGGACGAGGGCGTGGTGCCCCTTAGCAGTGCGTTTCTCGTTCCTTGACTTCGTGCGGGAGAACTGATGCAGCGTTTATTCTTCAGTTAACTGCTGGCCGACGCCGAACAACGACGGGACGTCGTCCGTCTCGCTCGAGTACGAGCTGGAGAACCCGGCGCTGAGCTTGAGCGATGTGACGATTAGCATCCCGCTGCCGACGGGCTCGTACCCGACCGTATCGACCGACGACGCGCAGTGGAGCGTGAACGTCCACACGCACGCGCTCGATTGGAAAGTCGGCACCGTCGACGAGGAGAACGCCACTGGAAGGTTCGCCATTTCCCCACGTCTAGCCCACTTGATGCTGACATACTACAGCTTGGAGTTCACGGTGGCCGGCGACGACGTCGGGGCGTTCTTCCCCGTGCACGTCGGATGGGTCAGCGCGCAGAGCTTGTTCGGGATCGAAGTCGCCAGCGTGCACCTTGTCGAGGACGAGAGCGCTATCGAGTTCAGCCAGGAGGTCACCCTTGCGCCCGAGCTGTACGTTGTTTCGTAAAAGTGGACGTGGAAAATATCCACGTCGTAGGTCTTGGCTTCTTGAAGACTTCTCTTTCTTTATATATAGACGAACGCTTCTGCGTGAAGGCGGTATTTCAAGCCGTAGGTTAGTCTGAAGCAACAGCTGCTTCGAACACACTCACTCAAGCATCATCTGAACTTCACCTGAGAACTGATCCTGGTATGCGAAGGATATGACACGTGCGCGTGCGCACAGGTCAGTCTGCGCGGAACAATTGAGGCTTCAAGGTAGACTGAACACCTGTACACATCTAGGTTACCTTGAACATGACCTCCACCAGGTTACAACCCGCTTGCGTGTCAGACGGCGCCGCTCTTCAAACGGAGAAGCATTGCGGTGCATTCGGACGATATGTTTACAGCGGGATAGCAGGACCATGACCCGTCCAGAAGCGCAGGTCCGGTAGAGCACGACCTATCGACAGGCTTGCGGCGCTCGCGCTTGAAAGTATGGAACGCAAGGACGGGATAGTCGAGGTTGCGATGGAGTAAGAGTTCGGAAACCCGTCCAGCTAGTCATCGAGCGATAGAGCATGTACGACTCCAAGTAGCGGTCAGAAGTCTGTCGCGCGTCCACCGAAGCTCCAGTCGCCGTGCGTCGTCGGCTCCGTCTTGGGCCCGCCCTGTTCACCCGTCTTCGGGTTCACGTCGCCCTCAAACTCTACTCGTTTCGGGGCGCGCGCATCGGGATGGACGAGGTTTGGCGCAGACTCGGCCGCCTTGACGAGCGCTTCGAACTCGCGCTGTTCAGCGGGTGGCAGGGGCGGGGGACCTGGTCGTGGCTTGTCTAAAGGCCCGAGAAGTGTGGAGGTCGTGTGCAGCAGTCTGCGCGAGGGAATCGTCGAGATGCAACGTCGCAACATGGCAGGACAAAGGCAAGAGACGGGTGCGGACCTCGGGTCGGACCTTCCGTCTGTTGTTCCGACCGGACTCAAACTCCACACAAGAAATGCTTTCCACAGGTTCTCTCAATTAAATGCTCAACGTACGAATAGCTAATTACATGCGTATCGCGACGCGCCCCTTAAGGTAGCAGACGCGCCGAGACCTCCCGCACGCTACCATAGAGCGCACGGGACTACTCCCAATGGCACGCCAGAGGGAGACGCATCGCTTCGAGCGATGCGTAATTAGGTCTATGAAATGAGTCCTCCAAGTCTGGCAGTTGAACCTTTAGACGAAGAACCAGTACATGGCCGCGTAAGGGACGGAGATAAGCGCGCTGCCCGGAGTGCACTAGACAGTCAAGGCCGATCAATACCCAGGATGATAACGGTTTAAGTTAGCACATACCGACGCCGGCGGCTGGCCCGCCTTGGTGTCAACGCGGAACACGGTCTTTGCAAGAGAGCCCTGGACGTTGTTGAGCTGGAGCCAGTCGACGTTGGCCGAGCCCGCGGGGCTCGCGATGTTGGCCGCCTTGGCGGCGAGTACGAACGCGTCCGCGCTCTTCTGGCTCGCGGTGAAGTCGAATTTGGGCGAGATGCCCGTGCCGGAGGGCGCGGTGACGAAGTAGTGGTCACCCAACTTCAGCGGGTTCGAGCCGAGCGTCTTGCTGATGCTGGAGATGGCCGACGCGCGCGACTGCAGAGAGAACGCCATGTCGGGGAGCATCTTGAAGAGGGGCGTCGACGCGAGGCAGGAGACGTCGTACAGCTGGGCAACGGCGCCGGCGGAACTGAGAGTGGGATAAGACAGGTGTATTCACTGCTTTAGAGTGCGAATGTCACGTACGCGTAGGTGCCAGCGTCAGTGCACGTGTAGTTCTGCACACCAGCACCGAGACCGACAAACTTGGCACTGAGACGACCACGTTCAGCATTGAGACGCTATCGCAAAAGGGTAGAAACTCACGTCGATCCTGCGGGCTTCGCGAGAGCGGTCTGGTTCGTAGGGAACGTCGGACCAAGCTTGCTAACGTCGCAGCCGAAGAACTTGGGCGGGGCCGGGAGCGCAGACGCGACGCTGGAGAACGCTGCCAGAGCGACGAGGACGGAGGAAGTCATGAAGGAACGCATGTTGAGTTTGAGATTGAAGAGCGGGTACGGGAACGAAGAGCTGAGAGAGTGTGGAAAGAGAGGTGAGAAAGAATGTGCACCCAGACAGACTTTTATAGCCCGGGCGGAGTCCGACCGAGTGAGTCCGAGGTTTCGCGATGACAATTGATGGCGCACGTGGGAAACGCGTACCCTGAGCTTCGCGCGTCGTGCCTGGCCGTAACCTAGCGACGCCCGTGAAGCTTCGCTTCTCGTGCAAGTGCAACCGCGAACCGTGCTCTTATAAAGTTCGCTAGTTCTCCTCGCTAGCCTCTCAGCACTGTGAACGTCGCGCTCGAAGGCGTGGGAACGCCCCTACACCGTGATGTTGCGTGATCTCCGTCTTCTCACGGGGGACACTCACGACTTGTCATCAAGGATTCCCCCGCCACTTCGGCGTTACCCCCGTCATCAACATCAGTGGATCGTCCTAAACGGGCTTAAGGAACGCAGCATTGATCGATTGAATTTAGACCACACACAGAAATCTTGCATCGAGCCCAGACCCCGCACCCCGCAAGTACGGGCTGCGACTCGCAGCCAATCGTCTAAGCGGTGAAGCTGGCGTTGACGCGTTCGTATTGCTGGCTACGTACTTATCGCCGCTGTCAAATGCAGAATCGATCACCATTGATGTGCGCAGCCCACCCTCGAAAATCGGATCCTCCCAGAGCTGTTTCATTCGAATCTTTGAAACCAAATGCGCAGCTGATACGAACGTTCGCAAACCTTCCTTCCCGCAGGCTTAGGCTAAGCGAAGCGTATTGTTTTGCACTCTCACGGAGCGGCGATCTGAGTGGCAAAAAGACGGAGGGCCACACAGCGCGAGTTTCCTTACGACTTGACATTGGCGTCGCAGTCAGACTTCGTGAGGGACTCCTGATCGCACCCGTCAACGCGGGCGCGCAAGTCGAGAAGATCTGTCATAGCGCAAATGAAGATGGCCTCAGAAACACGCGCACGGACAGGGTACCGATATAGCCCACAACTCCGATTGCGAGTAAGCTTTTCAACTAATTCAAGTAACGCGAAGGAGGACAATACACATTTCGGCGCTTAGGGACTGCATACACATTTGCATGTAAAGGACTCAAGCGTAGAACCCTGTATCAAAGGGTTCAGATCATGATACACTTGACACAACGAGCTTACAGTACTGCGCCGCGTAGGGGACAGACACTTTGGCCGTTCCGGCACACTTGTTATCGCGTCAGTAATGCCAGAAAACATTAACAAGTTCTTCTGTACTCACCGACGCCGGGGGCTGACCACCCCTTGTTAGAATCCTAAACACGTACTTGGCCAAGCCGCCTTGGACCTGAGTGAGCTCAAGCCAATCGATATCCTGGGGACCGGTGGGAGCCAGAATGCTGCCCGCGCGAGCTGCGACGACATAGGCATTGGGATCGCCGAGAGTATGAGTGAAGTCGAATTTCGGCGCGATGCCCGTCCCGGACGGCGAGGGGACGAAGTAGTGGTCCCCCAGTCTATAGCCGGCGGCGCTCAGAACAGCATCTACTGCATGCTCTACGCTCGGCCCGGCGAGGGCAAGCTGGTATCCGACGTCCTGGATAGTTGAAAAGAGGGGAGATCCCTGGAGGCAGGAAATATCGTAAAGGGAGGCCACTGCGCCAGCCTATATAGTGTCAGGCTTGACTCAACAGCCAGGATTATGCAGAACAGACCGTTCTACAGACCGTCAGCCATAGACCGTTGTGAGGGTAAGTGCTGCCGAAACTCGCGTGTAAGTCCCATTTGTAGTGCAAGTGTAGTTCTGAACGCCGACGCCAACAGCGATGTACTTTGGTCTATGAGATTGTCAGTAACAGAAGGCGAGAATCGTCCGGCAGGCGCACTTGGCTACCGAGGGGTCCGGCGCGGAGATGGCCGTCGTGTTCGGTGGGAGGGGTAGAACGGCGTGCGAGACGTCACAGCGCCAGGCAGCCTTCACCACGGCCGCCGCAGTGGCGAAGACGAGTGAGAGAGAGATGAGAGTGTGCATGAATTTGAGTCACTTCGTCTCAGACTTGGGGGAAGTGTGAGGCTCTAGGAATCACCGCGTCCCTGGCCTTTATGTAGATGAGAAGGAATCGACGATCTCACGCCTTAACGTCATCCGGACGCACGGGCGTGTGTACAAGCCGATGGTGTAACCTCTCACGCTGCTGTTTGAGAGGATGTTAGTATTGAGACGTTACTCGATATCGAATGCTCTAGGCACGTGCCCTACGTTCGCCTATGGCGGGAGAACTCCACCTACCCACAAAGGCAATGAGACGCTCGTAGTCTACCGCGCATCCAGCGTCAGATGACCGCGGGGGTCATGGCGTGCGCTAAAGCCGCTGTTCCTGGTAAAGCGCCGACCACGGTCGGATGCTTCATCTCCGGTGGAGCACATTAACAACGAGAGCATTCGAATAGATCTAGCCACTGAGGATTGGGAGATACTAATCACAAATCACGGCTCGGCCGGGTTGTTCGATGTCATGGTCTGTCGATGTATCACATCCGCCGTCAGCAGCGAAGTTTACAGATATATGTTCAGCCGGCACGTGCGTCTTGGCTTTGACGCACAACACGATGGAGCAGATCTCAAATTCTCAATTTATACTAGCGGCTTTAACAGCGTCTGTCTCTATACGGAGCCGCTCGAGACAGACTGACAGGAATTCAACACTGCAAAAGGCGACAAATATTAATTCGGAAACGACAGGTACAGTTCTAAGCGTGTTACCCGCGCGTATGAGGATGTATGCTACGCGTAGAACCCTGAGACGGCCGTTAGCTCTATTTGCCAGGAGATGCGCGATGAACAACACTCAGGCTCACAGTACTGTGCCGCGTATGGAACCGAGGAAAATTCTGTTCCTGTACACTGTCAACATGCGGATAGGTCAGCTGTGGCTTGGATGTAACAGTGTTGAGTGCCTGCCGTACCGTTTTCGCAGACTGGCCCCCTTTGGTCTGCACCCTGTAAACAAACTTCGCAAGACCGCCCTGAACATTGCTCAGCTGCAGCCAATCCACATCCTCCGCGGTATTGGGTGCAGCGACGCCTCCCGCGCGCGCAGCGAGGACGAATGCATTGCTGTCGTGCATGCTCTTGGTGAAGTCGAACTTCGGCGAGATCCCCGTCCCGCTTGGGGAAGTTACGAAGTAGTGATCCCCGAGTTTGAGGCAGACGGCGCCGAGTATTGCTTCGAGAGTCTTTGACGCAATGGGGCCTGCCTGATCGAGGGCGAAGGCGATGTCCTGAATGTGCGGGAACAGCGGGGAGGAGGCAAGGCAGGAGATGTCGAAGAGAGACGCAACAGCGCCGGCCTGCTCGCAAGCCATCGCGTCAATGACTTGAACATATGCGCGCGCACTGAACAGCTCTGAATGCTAATGCGCTTACCGATCTGCGAGAACAGCACACGTCAGACGTCAGCAAGTTACGGGCGGAGCTGACACGTACGTATAAGTCCCGGTCGCCGCATTACAAGTGTAGTTCTGGACGCCGAGACCAACGGCAATGAACTTCGGCCTTGGGGGTCATAACTCTTTCAGCACAATGTCGTGACCGTAGATAGATCATGACGTACTTCGCGACGGACACGTTGGGGGCGGCGAGCGCTGTTGTGCCCGGCGCGGGCAGGGGCAGCGTAGCGCTGGAGACGTCGCAGCGCGATATTTTGAGCCCTCTCCCTTCGACGGGCGACGGAGAGAGTGCACCCCCCAGCGCAGAGGCAGCGAAAAGAGCGACAGAGGCGAAGACGGAAGCACGCATGGTAGAGAAACTTCTTTGTCAGAGGGAGTCGATCGAGAAGACCGTTGGAGTGAGAGAAGATGAGCTCCACCGCTTTTATACGTGTCCGCCTCTGTCAGGGTTCTCCTTCGCATCTCGCATTTCGCGTAGCGTTCTCAGGCACGTGCGTTGTTTGGCCTCGGAGTCGACTTCATCGCCTGAATGTTGAAGTCAAGCCATTAGATCAGCAAGCATTGACCGGGGAATGACCTCGAGCAGACGTGCAGCAGATGCGCCCGTGCATGTCGGTACCTCGAGGTTTCGCACCTTCTACAAGAGCCAAGTGCATCTCTTGGTTGGTCCACCACACCTTAGTCTTCCATATACCTGCTCCCGGCCACCTGACCTCAATTCTAACGTTCTCAGTGAGTCTCATTGGTATCGCTCGTGAAAGTCACATACCGGCCTAGGGAACGCGGAGTCCAGCGCTCCTTTTTTCGTTTACTCTCGCGCGCCCGAGTGTATGGCGCGACACCGCATCGCATGGCGTTATTAGAGGGCTGTCCAAACTGTCAGCAATTGAACGCGATCGCCAAACACATCCGCAATGGGAGCTTGTGCGGGCCGAAGTGCCATTTACAAGCCGCGCTACCACGTCAACGGGCGCCGTGGACCGTGAAGCTCGAACAAGGCACCCATATAACTTACCTGGAGCGCAAAGCTTGTGTGTGCTCTTGGCACTGTAGAGACCGGCGAAGTAGTAGGGAATCACAGTACCATCGGGGAGCCTTCAGTTTCAGCGGGTCGATCCGTGATGCAGTACGAACAACGAAGTCGCAGGTCTGATGCATAAGAATAGAAAGCTTCAGAGAACAGCGCAATGCATGCGTTAAGGTGGGGACTGCCATTCGAGACATGACGCATGATGGGCGAGAGAAACGGAAGTTGGCCGTGGGAGTAAGGAAGTCCTCGGGCGCACATCCGCTCGGGGACCTGGCTCGGAGGCGTCAGCATGTTCTGCACATCCGCGCCAAGCGAGAGGGGGCAGTAAGACCAAGGGAGCAGCATAGCCGTTCCATGCTTGTAATCTCGTTCCAGTGCCGTTAGTTAAGTGTAATGGGTTGGCGCTGCTTGCAAGATGTCCAGAGACCACGCGAATGTCTGGAGATAGCGCGGTCGAGTGGGAAAGAGAAGTCGAGAAGACTGAATGTATGCGTTAAGGTGGAGAATGCCATCCGAGGAGCTGAGACGTGATGGGCAGCAAACGGCGAATCAAAGAAGACGAGGCCGAATATGTGCATGGGCGCATCCGCTCGGTACATCGCCATGAAGCGCCTACGCGTGACTTTCCATACCAGGATTGCGAAAGAAGAGACAGAGTGTAAGGAACCCCAAGGGTGCTTTCTGTCGAATGCACGTCGCCTGCAGTCATCGATTCCTTGCAACATTTGGGTCTCAGAATCGTCTCCCTCCAGAGGGTCGACTACACTGGTGCAGCGATAGCATTGCAGTCCTATGTCCGGAGTTCGATGCGCCCTACGATTGTATATCATCACCAGCACGAGCAAGGGATGGGTCACATACAGCAGGAGCCAACGCCAACGGGACCATCGACATTTGAACACCCCGCTTGCCCGCGCAACCTCTCGTCCTCGCCCTTAAGGGAGATGCAATAGCCGGCCCGCGCAAATGGACACGCGCAGCACAACGCGTGAGTCCACATCCGAGCAGCAACACCGAGGAATTGGATCGTACGCCACCGCGTCTTATGTAGGGTATGTACCGCAGGTGGACACTCGTCAGATTCAACGCATCTCTAGATTCGATGTGCCATGAGTTCAAGCCTACGATAAGTGACGACGATGAATGCACGCGCACCTTTATCGCCATACGCGTTCGCCCGTACATGCCGGCGCAGCGTTAGCTCGGTCCTTGGCCAGGAGAATGAACAATGAGACCTATGCAGCTTGCATTTGCAGGTCACGTCCGTGTTCCGCATAACCCTTCGCTTTACGCAGAGTGAAGTCAAAGCACGCCCTAACGTTGAGCTCGCGGCGCTGCGTACAGCCAAGCACAGCTCGACTCGACGCGCCTCAGTCATTGGCTGTGAACCGAGATGTGGAAATCTGCGCGCTAAGAGTCGTGTTGCGCAATATCGATATCCGTGAATCTAAATCCAAGTAATAAGCAAGTGCGCATCGGGTCACACAGCGCTTTTGAGTCTCCCACCGCCCGCACTCGTCACCTTGAGCAAGCGCCTCGACTCTACGCACCCGTCCCACGCCGAACAGCTTCCCTCCGTCCGCGCACGCCCTCCCTCAATCTCTCGAGCACAGGAACTGTCGCTTCCCAGGCAATACACGCGTCCGTCACGCTCTGGCCGTACTTCAGTCCCGCGGGCCCGGAGGCGGGTATGTCCTGCCGTCCTTCGACGAGGTTGGATTCGAGCATGACGCCCATGATCAAGGGACCGGTGTCACCGGATTCGAGTTGGCGCGCCTACGAAGAGTGAATCGGAGGCGGGATGGAGTTGGAGGATGGACATACGATATCTTCAGCGACCTCGACCTGCTTCGAGTGTACCTTCTGCGAGTTCCCGTGGCTACAATCGATCTACGCCTCATCAGCAGCGCACAAGAACAAACTAGAAAGCGCACCATGATCTTCTGCGGCAACCCATGCTTCGCCAACGCCTTCGCGCACTCCCTCACATGCTCCTCCGCAAAATTCGGCCCTTTTGCTCCCCCTCTAAGAATAATATGCACGTCCGGATTTCCCTCCGTCTCGACGATCGAACTCAAGCCCTCCTGTCCCACGGATAGAAACACGTGCCCCTCGCGCGCGGCGCGGCAGGCGTCCACGGCGATGCCTACGCTGCCGTCTGTGGAGTTTTTGAAGCCCGTGGGCATGGAGAGACCCGAGGTGAGCTCGCGGTGGACTTGGGATTCGGTGGTGCGCGCGCCGATGGCGCCCCAGGAGACGAGGTCCGCGGTGTACTGCGGCGAGATGGTATCTGCGAGAGGAGGTGATATGAGCGTGATGAGCGAGCGTGATGATGGCAAAGGTCGCGACCAGGCACGACGACGATGCATGTGAAGGTGTACACATGCGCGACGGGCCACGCAAAGCAAGCGCCGGTGAGAAGATGACATAGAAGGGGTCCCGTGTCTGCGCCGTACGACGAATCCTGAGGTTACTGCTGCACCCAGCAGGCAGCAGTCGCAACAGATCCCACGGGTTGCATGCGTTCGACAGGCTTCAACCATGCTTGGACTGGCGGCCCAAAGCCGATGTAGAGGAAGGACGATATGCAGAGCGGGCGAGTGTAGCGCTGAGTGCCTTCGTTGGCCACGGCAGCCTTGCATGTCGCCGCACGCACGCAAGCCTCGTGACGCATGAATGTGCGGCGGCAGCGCTCAAAGCTGCAGGCGTATCCGTCTGATCGCGTTGCGAACAAGCACAGCTACGCAAGACATTACATCGCGTCGTGGACGAAGGAAAGATCGTGGATCTTGTCGGAAATGACGGAGACTCGTGCGCGCAGACGCTGGGAACGAACAACATCACAGTCAGAAAAGCACTCACCGAGGAACTCGCAGCCCGCTGGAAGACCGAGATTGGCGATGTCGAGGAGCACCTTGCGCGCCAAACGAAGGCCCTTGTTTATCTGGAAGCTGGACTCGGTCGTGAGTGCAAGGCGCCGGCGCTGGACGTTGCACGAACCTGCCGTTCATGTCAGGATCTACAGGGTGCAGTCAGCTTCCACACAGCTGCAGTTGTCTGGATCTTGCGCACCGTTGATGAGTCCCTTCCAGCCGACCGTTGTGCGCGGCCTGCAATGCATTAGCAGGTTGTAGACGCCGGCGACGATGGAAGTACTTTTCAAAGTACACGCGCATAATGATATGAAGATCGTTCTTGGCTTCGTCAGCGTACGCCTTGAGCTTGGCCGCGTATTCCATCGCGGCGTCGACGTTGTGAACTGAGCACGGCCTGGACCACAGTTAGTGCGGGCGCACGTGCGTTCACGACCTAGAACGCACCCAACGACGACGACCAGACGGTCATCATGACCTCTCAAGATCGCCTCTGCCGCCCTCCGGCCCTGCATGACGGTATTCGCGGCGATGAGCGTACTACTGGCCGTGTCAGCGCTGCGCTCGCCGTTATAGCAGAATTTTCGCACGCACAGCGGGTAGTCTTCATGGAGGATTTGAGGCGGGATGAGCGGGCGGATGGCCTTTATACGTCTGTTCCAGAGCTCGTTCGCTGCGCCTTTGAAGGTTACGCCGTTCATCGTTGCCGTCGTGGTGGTCGTGGTGCAAAGTCAAAAGTCGAGTCAAATCGGACGGATGCCGATGTATCGATCACTATATTGCCGTTCGGCCGATTGGCCGCGGAGGTACATCCGCTGCGACAACGTGCGTCTGCAACAGCCTGAACAAAGCCTCGCACCCTGCAAACAGTGAAGGTAATGTATCAGAGTACTGAGGACTGCGCAGGAGGTGATTTTCCAATTCCAAAGTTCATGATAGGATAAGATGGGATAGGATATTATAGGATAAAGTAAGACGAAAAGTTCCCCAATGGAGAACCCCCGTTCGGTGTGGACGCTCAGCCACCCCACGGACACAGACTGAGAGAGAGTGGACGGATCTTCCTTTGCAGGATTAAGTCTACCCAAACCCCCAGTCTGCACTAGCCACAAATGAATGAGATTGAGATATTGATATATTGAATTGTTCCCGAGCGTCGCTCGCGAGTACGCATGCGCACGCAGCCCCAGCTGTACGCAACTGTCGTGCAGCTGCTACCGTCGTGCAGCCCAGGCCCCAGCAGTAGGCTGAGGGATTGCGTGCTAGCGACGCACTAGGCAAGTCGCGGCGGCCGATGCGCAGGACGCACTCGCCGTCGACGGCGCTGCAGGGATACGCTGTCCTCTGGCGCAGCGGAATCCGGTAGGTGTAGGAAGTTCATAATCCGCCCGTGCCCTCTGAGCAGACCGGCAGCACGTACAGCGCGCCAAGGTACAGCCTGAGACACGCCCGTGCGGGCAGTCCGTTGCACCCAACCAGAAGCGAGACGTATGGCGCAGTCGAGCACACCGCGTGGGGCTCTGTGCGAGCCCTCACGACTCTTCCCCTGCGTCGTATCGAGAACAAAATGACTCGTGCAGAGAGGAGCGTAATGGCGCAATGAAGGTAACGCAGGGGCGCGAGAGGAGGAACGCAAGCCACAGCGAGACACGGGTACGGGAAGTGGGCGAAGCGAACGCGAGTGTGAGGGAGGGCGAATCACGTGCAAAGGTGACGTCACGCGTCAGACGGCGACGAGTTGCCCGCTCTCGCAGCGCGGCGAGCAGCGAACTAGATTCACCAAGCGTTCGAAGAACACTATGAAGGCGCGCTGCGAGCGGTGCGCAGCGCTCAGTCCTTTAGAAAAGTACGTCGACACAATCCCATTGCTCGCGAGCTTGACGATTGACGGTCAACGCACGACACGCGTTTCGAAGCACCCGAGTGCAACGCGAGGATGGAAGTGAAATTGAGAGCGGCGCGACACGAACAAGACGGCGCGGACGCGCACAACATGGACGGAGCGGACAAGGAGCGAACGCGACTCAGGTTGCCGCCGCTCCGCCTATCGCTGGGCCTTATTCCGGCCTAATAGTGCGTGCACATGTATCTTGTGAAGGAATTTGTGTACGCCATCGGGCGTCTTTGAAGGATATACGAAGCCACTGTGACTGATAGCGCTGCCAAGTACGTTCCGGATCGAAACGAGCATTTGGCTTCGCCGGAGGAACCTCCAACTCGCTCGTATCGAAGGGGGCGTTCGAGTATTGGAGGAGACCCACAGAGTAGAGCATGTTGTGTTTAGGCAGAACGATATTTCCGCCAGAAAGCACGCCCTAGCAGAAGATGTGCACATTCTGCTGAATGCATTCGGCCCATACAAGATCCCTGCCTGGACAAGTCCAATTGTATCGTTCTCAAACGCCGAGATTTTCATGTCCCCGTCGCAGAACGTCCCTATCATGAGTAGCAGATGACTAGTCTCGCAGCATATCGAGCGCCAGCGCATATGCATCCTGCTTCGCCGTGAACTGTTCAGTCCCAGGTTGCGCCTCCTTGTCCCATGCGTGATTACACTTTGCGTATCGTCGATGTACGACCGTCTTCCCAGGTACCTTGGAGATCTTCTCCGCCAATAGATCCGCCTCAAGCGCGAGCGTATCGTATGCCCCGGTGACGATGAAGACTGTGTCTGGAAAGCTGTCCGGTGTTGCGAAAGAGGGCGACACTCGCGGGTCGTCCGACCTTGTACCCATCTGAATGTAGCACCTGTCGAATAGACGTGCCATGGGTGCTGGAATTGGTTGGCCACCCGCTTCAGGTGGGACCTTGGTTGTAGGGTCGACGGAGAGGTCTGTAGGCGGGTAAAACGCGAGCACGGCGTGCACTTTCTCCTCGCCCGAGGACGCAAGTGCGAGCGCCAGATTCGCCCCGGCCGAGAACCCACACAGCACGATCCGGTCGCGCGCGAACGTATCCGGCTTGTTGAGTACGTAGCGCAACATATCCTCCGCGTCGTTAAACGCTGCAGGGAATGGGTGTTCTGGCGCAAGACGGTACTGCGCGTCCAGAACCGTATACTCCGTTTCGTCCGCGACGCGTCGACAGAACTCGTCGTCCGTTCCGTGCAGAGGGAGGACAAAACCCGAGCCGTGCAGGTTGATAAGCACTGGCGCAGGGCCAGTGTCGCCACGGTTGGGCGTGTATGCGTGCACTTTGATAGTACGTTTGGCGTCGCGCGAGGGGATATAAATGACGTTGTTCGCGCTGGTTACGCGGGGCTGGCCGCGCTTGCTGAGCGAGGTCAGGAAACGCATGAGCGAGACGACCGTCTTGAGCCATAGATATGTCGTGAAAGGCCACATAGTGAGCGTCAGCGCTCGCGTCCAACGCCTGTGACGAGATCAACGTCGTGGGCGAGCGCGAAGGACTGTCCGGGCCGGTTTCATGATCTGAGAAGGAGGTTGGAAACGGATCTGGGGTTCTAGGCCTTGCTTAAACCAGCAAGTCAGGACGAAGGCGAATGTAGTCTAAGCGGTATACGGCGATCAAGTGGCAGGTTGAGAAGGGCCGGTTGGAAGTTAGAAGTCAGACGGACGTTCCTTGACCTCCTACTTCGACCACCATCGCGATGGCCACAACCTCCGCAGACTACAATGCAGACTCTGAGTCCATTGCGCACGATGGCGATACCTGTGACGCGCCTACGGCTGGGAAGGTCGAATTGTCACCGTTCGAAGTGACACCTATTCACAAGTGGCCGTATCCCCTCCGTACGTATCCGAAAGTCCCGTACGCCGGTGGTGCTCTTCTTTGGGACACCTTCGATCAACGTGAGGTCAACGTACTGTTTTGCTCAATCATCACTGGTGGACCGGGTCCGGGTATCACCCGCCCGAAGCGCACGCTCGTCTACAGTTCGCTCTCTCCTCCAGGAATTTTCATCGTCGAGGACTACGGAGCCCAAGACGATCCACCACAGGCTGCTGGTGCTCTCTATGACGCAGCGAATATGTGGCCGCGCTATGAGGCCGACTGGCTGTCCGTCGACCTCCACAATATGGACGATGTAACGCAATGGGCGAAATATCCTATGGACTATTACGGAGCGCACGAGCTCGTCGTAGAGCTTCGCGCGCAGGAGCTCTTTCGTCGACAGTCCACGCGGCATCCCTGTATGCCCGAGTATCTCGGCTGCTACGTCGACAATGGCTGGGTCGTCGAGCTTAGATTTAAGCGCTACCCACGCAACTTGCACGAAGCCGTCGAGAGCGGCCAGAAGCTTGACATTGCATCCATCATGTCTCAACTGGAGGACGTCGTGAAGTATCTACACTCGCTCGGCGTCGCGCACAACGACATCAGCCCCTACAACATCATGCTCACAGACGACCTCCCGGCGCGGGCTATCCTCATCGACTATGACACTTGTTTCGCTGATGGTGTACCGCTGATAAACAAGCGTGGAACGCGAGGCTTCAACGAAGACGACACATGGACGCTTTCTTCCTTTGCGAACGATCTGCACAGCTTGCATTGCGTTGCGACATGGCTGGCTACCCACTCCCACGCACAGTAAACGTCTTGTGTGCGCGGTTATGACCTGGGCTGTCCAGTAGAATGACTCGCTTTGTCGACCATGGATCACCGGTTGTCAACGGATTGCACGAACAAGGATCGGCAGTATGTATATGAAGGGTCTTCGAGAATCTACTGGTGGCTCTCACCCTAGACACTGCAAGTATTTGAGTATCGGTTAACGGGTACGGGTCCCTTCTAATTCTACCAACTTGCGCAGATATGTACACATTGAAGCATAGCGTGGGGAGCGACAATGCGGTCATCCTCGGAATTCCGGAGCCTGGCGTGAGTCGGTCGTCTCCGCTTCTTCCCAATCCAATCAATATTCCGCTGTCAGGTGCACGTGGGATGATCTGCTACCGTTAAATATCCGATTTGACGATACAGGACTGAGCCATCGCAGATTTGTGCACTGGCAGACGCATCACGTTCCCTTAGGATGCTTCCCACTACCCAGTACTACCGTTCGCCAGGCCCAGTGCAGCTGATGCTTTGAAAGTGTGCAATGCTCGCTATGTGCTTTCTTCAGAGCCGTTCTCCGCCTTGAGCTAGCATGTCAGGCCTAGGATGTTGGTCGCTTGCGGAAAGAGACGTACCTCCGACTCGGAGTCAGGCTCGGGATTGTCAAAATGTACACCAGGAAGCCAGGTACCACCGCCGACGTTGTGTTCCTCCCCACTGGCGCTGTGACACGTGGGGCAGTTCATAGTGCTGACTTGACCCGTGCGTGTATGTGCGGTCGTGCCCGGGCAGTCGTTGACGGGCTCGGGTCCGCGCTGGCCCACTGGCAGCGCCTCCCATTGTGCCCGCCAAGTCATGTACGCCAGTTAAGAGTCGCACACGGTTGGAATCAGGCTCGGGGCATCTTGATGCCCGCAGTAATACGTGGTCGTGATCAGCTCCGTGTAGCACATGAGGTCTGCAGTGGGCTGGATCGACCGATGGAGGCTCTTGAAGGTCTGCGGGACCTACTAGTAAGATTCCCTGGTTTAAGCATGAACGAGAGATCAGGATCATCTCCGCTGAGTGTTTGAGGATGCGAACCGTAGTAGGTATTGGTACCGAAAGCCCGAGCGGCTACTTCTTGGCTTCTGCGAACGAGCAGAAGTCAAGCGGAAGATCACATGAACAGCGAAAGCTCGTATCACATGGCTCATTTCACCTCGACCGCAGCGCGTGCGGGAGAGAAGCAAAATCTCCGCCGCGGCGATTCGTATATAATGCCGGTTGTTTGTTGACAGACTGCGGTTCACCCTCTTCCCCACCCTCTTCCCCGAACATTTATTCCGGGATGGCAGCAACCATGCCTGTAGATGTCGCTCTTGATGGTCACTTGGAGTCGCATCGTGTTAAGCCGCCAACCTGCGACAACTCAGTAGGCTTGATACGCGCGTCACCGTTCGATCCAACAATCCTGGCCAAGTGGCCACTTCCCACCTCCGTCTATCCACCGTTCTGCTCTCCCCTCCTATGGGACGAATTTGGCAAACGGGAAATCCACGTCATGCATGAGTCCATGATGGACAACGTTGACACCGGCGTCCCCGAGCGGACTGTCCTCTACAGCACGCTGTCTCCTCCTGGACTGTTTGTTGCTGTCGACGGGGGTCCCTTTCATGACCCCCCGCACGCCGCTGGAGAACCATACGATCCCGAATTAACTTGGCCCCTCTATGACCCCAATTGGCTTCGTATCAGTCCCGGCGATCTCGATGACGAGACAGCCTACACCAAACGCCCCCTGCCGTACTCCGATGCGCACAACTTCATACTCGAGATCGAGACCCAGGAGTTCTTTCGTCAGCAGTCCACAACCCACCCTAATATGCCGGTGTACCTCGGCTGCGAAGTCGATCGCGGTTGGGTTGTGGGCGTCGTATTCCGTCGTTACCCGCGCACACTTCGCGATGCCGTGGAGAATGGCGTACAAGTGGACATACCCGGCATCATGGCTCAGCTGGAGGATGTTGTCAAATACCTGCACTCGTTGGGCGTTGTACACAACGACATCAACCCCAGCAACATCATGCTCACGGACGACCTTCGACCTATTCTGATCGATTATGATACGTGTCTCTTCGAAGGCGACCCTCTGATCGATAAGAGTGGTACTACCGGGTTCAACGAGGACGGTACCTGGACTACGTCTGAATTTGCGAACGACGAGCACGGCTTGCGCTGTGTCGCGGCCTGGCTCGAAACCCAATGCCGCCGCGACTCACAGTAACTGGCGACGGCTGCTAGAAATCTCGGTGTCATCTTATACTGTAAAGAGCATGTATCGTAGCAAGCCAATTGCGCCAGGCTGCCAAGGATGGATTGACCAACGACGGAATGAATGTATTACTGGATGAATCTACTACTATCGCGCACACTGTTCCCATCTACTGAGAATGGCCCGATTCGATTTTTCTTCTGGACGCCATCTACGCAGCGGTCTCGGTCTGGTTGGACGCGCCGAGCCAGCTGGTGATGAGGTTATCGTAGCTCGGGAACCACTTGGCGAAGAACTGCTGCGCAACGGTGACGCCGCCGGGCGCGTCGCGCCAGTCGCGCATGAGCTCGCAGCCGGTGGAGAAGAGGGACAAGATCTGCACGCCGGCGTCGAGCATGCGCTGGTTCGAGAGGTCCGCGGTCGGGGGGTCGAATGTGCCGCTCGCGTCGGCGACGACGAAGACCTGAAAAGAACAGTGTGACCGTAAGTGACTGGAAGGTAAGATACGCGAATGGAGAGAGACGTACATCGTAGCCAGCCTCGCGAAGCGCTGCAATTGCAGAAGACCCGTCAGTAAGAAGGTCGATGAGGAGGGGAAAACCGACTCGGACTAACAAAGCGAGAGGAACGTGACGCAAACATCGGTCGTAATACCCGCGACAATAAGCTGCTTCTTGCCCAACGCAGCCACCGCATCGCGGAACTCCTTATTATCCCATGCGTTCACCTCGCCGTTGCGCTTGATATACGGCGCGTCGGGATGGTCCGCAAGAATCTCCTTCGGGAAGGGACCATTGGGACCGGTCTCGGCGGAGGTGGTGAGAACGGTGGGGAGCTCGAAGTACTTTGCGAGCGCGGAGTAGCCGAGGATGTTGTTGCGGTAGACGCGCGGCTCGATGTCGTGCACGAGCTGGAAGAGACCGCTCTGGATGTCGACTACGAGGACGGCGGCTTCGCTCTTGTTCAGGCGGTTGTAGGTGAACGCGCCGGACACTGCCCAACGCGATCAGGTTCAATACGACTTGGAGATGAACGACGAGCGCACCTTGAGAGAGCGAGGCGAGCGCGACGGCAGCAGCAGCGACGAGAGTCTTGGAGAACATGGCTCTTTTTGTGAGGAGAGGCGACGCTGAGGTGCTGAAGGAGTTGAAGAGGCAGATGCGAGGTGCTCGACAACGATCTCTCCCTCTCGCAGCCCTCCCCTTTTATACTCGTCGCGCGACGCCAAGGCCGAGTATGGCAACGCAGCGCCCATCCATCCAGGGTTCACCACGCGCCTCAACGTCTGTGCACCAGTCATCCTGACCCACAAGCGCCGGCGAGTGAATGGTGCTCTGATCCCGTGTTCGGTATCGATCCGATCCATGCACTTTTTTGGCAACCCGCTCGACGTGCCAGCTGACTACGCATCCCTGAGTACGGCAGACGCTGAGGGAGCATTGCGCTCGAGTCAGTAGAAAGCCCGGAACCGGGCCGGTCGGTGGCCGCCGCAGGCGGCCGCCGAACGGCCACGTGCATGGCAGTGCTGACCAGTGCACGTCATCGGCCGTCACCCTCCGTTAACGGCGACCAATGAGCGCCAGTGATCATCCGCCGGATTGACCTCTGGGCGAGAAAATAGAGCACTATGACGGATTCTCAATACTGTACCATCTTATAGATCCTCAAATCTACATTGTAATATCTCTATTACCCTTCGTGCAGCCTATTAGCGAGTTAAATGCATTTGTCACATACCCATCGGCCTCCCATCTGCCTCCGAAACTATAAAAGCGGAGGAAAAAATTGTATCTCAGCGTTGCCATGTCATCCCAAGTCCCCATTTTCGACCTAATCCCCTTCGAAGACGGGGCTCCCCTCAAGGACCTCACGGTCTCAAAGCTCCACAACCTTCGCAGCCTCCTCCACCTCCCTCACGTCGCCAACGAGAAAAAAATACCACTCCGAGACCGCATTGCCCAAGAGCTTGACGCCAAGTCCTCTACCTACTCGCAGGACGCTCGCCTCAGACACTTCTACGCTCTCCCCGAGACTCAAGCCACAGCTCCTCGCAAGACCAGTGCAGACAAAGCCGCTGACGACCAGGCCGCTGCCGACAATGCAGCTCTCGTTTTGAAGAAAGATACGCCGTACGACTCGCTTATCCATTCTCTTACACTTTCTCATCCATCCCCAGAGCGCTGCTAAAGCTCCTCGAAGCGGGTATTCCCCTCGCCCCGACCGGCATCCTGGTTCCACAAGGCACCATCCCTGTCGAAAGCGACGATGACCAGCCGAGAGATCAAGTCGAGGACCAGCAGCCTAGTACGGGGTTCTCCCTCCCTTTCTTTCTTCGTCATACTCAACCTCATGTCAGGTCCTCCTCCGCGCACCGACACCGATGATGAGTCAGACGGTCTATCAGACGGCGATGACCAGCTCGTCGTCCGTTCCAAGGACTCCCAGAAACCAGGGCCGCGCAGCGACTCCCCCAACCCATTCCTCGATGGGGACAAGTACCCGGGTTGTGACCTCGAGGACAAACTCACGCTTCGTAAGTCGCCTCACCTCCCTTCTCTATCTCCTCTCTGTCTGATTTTTTTCTCAGTCAATGTCGAGATCCACTTTCCTGACTCCCGAGTTGATGAGATAACTCTTGAGCTGTCGCAAGAGCTCGAAGACTCGCCGTACCCCGACTACGCTTTCGAGAAGACTGTCCCCCTGACCAGCATCATCCCGAAGGTCCTCCAGAACCATACCCCACTCAAGGGTACGCTCAGTCTTACGCTTCTTTGTCGCGTAATACTTACACATTCAGATGCCCGAGGCCGCTTCAAGGTCCAAGGCAACGGCGACGGTTACAAGGATCTCGGCTCCCTCGATAAGCTCCGCAACAACGACTTCTCGAAGTTCAACAAGTTCAAGATTTCGAACCTACAGCCAGTTCGCGAGAAAAACGGTCTCTACACTCTCCCGTTGTACCTTGAAGCAGACCCGCAGGTGCGCCTCCTTCTCTCTTCTACACCAGCGTGTTCTCATATGATCCAGGCACATCAGACTGCAGCCCAGACCGGTCCGGGTCCCACTAGCTCGGGCAACGCTCCATCTGCCCCTGTCGCCGTCGCCGCAGTCCCTCCCCCTCCCCCGCCTCCGCCGGCCGCTGCACAGCCTGCACCACCCGCGGTCACGACAGACCCCCAGTTCCATATCTGGCTGCGAGACCATCTTCGCGGCATGGGCATTGCTATCCCGGACGCACCTAGCATGGGTGACAACATGGGCCAAGTCATGCAGCGCATTCAACTCTGGGACAAGATGGAGGCGACGCTCAAGCCATACAAGTCCAAAGTGCACGGCTATCTTCTTCCTAATGATGGTGCGCCCCTCTATCTCTATCTATCGCTTCAAAGTCTCTCAACATACGTAACATTACAGCTGATACCTTTGGTCAATACGCCGGCACCAAGTTCACCACCGATGCGCTCTACAAGGTTGCCTACCTCGGCAGGACTCAAACGCTCAACGACCTCTCGATGCTCCGCGGTCTCGACCCAGACGCTCACGCCTCCCTCATCGCGTGGAGGAAGAATGGAGACCCCTCCAATAGCAAGTTCAGCAACTACAGTCGTGGTCAGCTGCGCCAGTGGATCGAAAACAAGCTGGAGAAGACGAAGCAGTGTGAGTGTGACTTTACTTCTCACCTCGTCGCTCAATCTTTCCTTCCCACGAAGCCGGCAACAAGGGAAAGAAGTCCTCCAAGGCCGCGTCGTCCTCCAAGGCCTCGTCGTCATCCAAGGCCGCGTCGTCATCGTCCCGCCCGGAGCGCGCCAGTTCCAGCCGCGAGCCAGCGGCTCCCGCTCGCCGTTCGCGCTCTCGCCAGCAAACGGACCATTACAGCGACGAGGAGCGTGAGATGCAAGATGATCCTGACGCTGACGACGCCCCTCGTCCTCGCAAGCGGCGCAAGGACCTCGAATACATGGAGGTTTCGGACGAGGAGGACGAGCACACCTCCGTCAAGCCCCTCAAGAGCAGCAAGAAGCACAAGAAGAACAGCTCGCACAAGGACTCGAGCGACCTCGATAGCGAGTAGGACTTTGGCCGCGGACTTCTGTTATCAGTCGAGAAGTTGTTTTTTTGATTCGTCGTCGCCGTCTTCCTGTCGAGACTATCCGGTGCCTACAAGCGTCGCACCGGCACAGTCTCTAGATATTTCAGTTCAATTTGTCTCGTCCTATAAAACAGGGCCCCTGCATGTATTTACAGCAGCAGATCATAGTGTCTCCTCGCTCAATACCAGCCGAGTTTACCCTAGAAATCACGGTCGTCAATGCACTGCCGTTCCTGTGGTTATTAATACGACCGATATGCCCGTGGTGCTCGCTGTGTACGTCCCTCCATGCTATGCTGCACCATGTGCCAATATCGTAAGGTCCAATCACACACCGGTTATCTCCGCTCCCACCACGCATCCTTGTCTCCATGGCATTCACTGTCGCCCAGCTCGTCGACATCCTCCAGTTGTTCTTTACTAGAGGTTATCCTGCTCGTAGCGCGCTACTAGCTCTGGGAACCCTTGGTGCTTTACTTCCTCTACTCGACCTCGACCGAATGCAGCACCTACGAGCTCGCCAACCTGCGCGTACCGCATGGATTGATTCCATTTACACCGCCTTCAAAACCATTC
>KV426487.1:0-33056 GCA_001632375.1 Exidia glandulosa HHB12029
GTACCTGATCTCTGGAGCACTTACAAGGGCTTTTCGAAACTCGATGGTAGCTGTGCTGCTGCTGAAGAGATGCTCGCTCGCAGCGGGGACGCGCCGGTATCGCTCGAAATGACGATCTGGAACTCCGGTGACGCTTTAGCGTCGCTTATTCGTGCGCATATGCACCATCTACGCTCTATCACCATATTCGCAAACCCGTCTTCCCACGATGCGGTCAAACTGCACAACCCATTGCTGCACGTCCTTCGCGATCCTGCGCCTGTCCTCGAACGACTCGAAATTCGACTTGCTCGATCGCCGGGAACGAGTACCGATACAACACCCAAGGTGTTTCCACCTTTACTCGCGGACGCCGCGCCGATGCTTCGTGTCGTCAGCATCCACGGGGTCGGACTGCCCGGACATCCGTATCAGGCGTTTATGGGTTTACGCTCACTGGCTCTCGCTCAACTACAGACCATCGACGTTGGTCTTCTTCTCCACTACTACCCGACACTCGAAGAGCTCGCTATTCACTCCCGCGAGTACATTTCACATCATCAAATCAAATCGCACAACCTCCGGCTCCTCCAGACGAACGCGCCCGCCGCCGGCACTGCAGTGCAGACTCTACGCGATCAACTCGTTGGGCCGAATACAGCGCCGCTCACCATCTACGTCCACCCGCAACGCGAGAACGTTGTCAATTGGCTTGTGGGAGGCATCCATCCGCGGCCCCCGATTACCGCGCTGGCGCTGTACTCCAACTTTCCCGATATGCAGCGCGCAATCGAGCTCCGGTACTCGCACCAACGGCACGACGAGACGTGGGTTTTGAACTTGATGCGCGATCATACGATTCGCGACCTCCTGCAGGACGTCCATCTATTAGCCGGTCTCCGTACCCTGACGATCCACGAACACATGTGGCCCGAAGCGAGCGCACTTCCGCAGATGCGGCAACTGGTGTGTCTGACGATCTTCCTCGCCAACATCACTGGCGTACAACGTGGCGCCACGGAGAGCGTCAGTGCGAGCATATTCTGCCGCACATCCGACCCAGAGGCGCGGACGCAAGTGCCGAACCTGCAGACGCTATGTCTCGCGACGAAGCATAGGATCTTCGATCACCCTGGTACTCCTAGGGACTCAGAGTCCGTGTCCGTACCCGCCTCACTGACACTACTCGTCTCGGCGCACGATATCGCGAACTTGCTCAGGGAGTGCATCTCCCTCGGTGGGAAGTTGCCCAAACTCGTACTGCGCGAAGTGTCTCTATACGACGCGACGCTTGGAGGAGAGATGGAGGAGCTTACAGCCCTCGTGGACGAGATCGAATGGCGCGAAGCGGCTGTTAGGATTCCTGATATCCACGTCCGCGAACCGTGGGTGAATTGGGTATATTATCTCAAGGGGTGATCTGCAGCGGTGAGCTATGCGCGTGTCCCAATCTGAGGCTGACTCAACTCTCAGGCTAAACCGTGAACGCGTGCAGAGAGCCATTACCGCTGCGTCAACATGCTTTCAATACAGAGCCTAGACGTGCAGTCAAATGCAGATCCTTCAGCGGCGACCAAGTGTTTCGTATCATTCTGTGCGACGCGGAAAACTGATCTGGAGTGGCTACAGGGTTGGGATATCGCGCTAGCGCCTTGAAATATAATTTGCTGCCAGTTCCTGCGCGAAATTTCAATGTGTACGCGTCAGGTATATCCAAGACGAGAGCCTGGCCATGTCAATGGACAGCTGAAGGGTTGGATATCGGACACGTGACGGTCAGGAGCAAGAGGCCTATGCGAATTCAACTCCGCCTCGTGCCGGAACTTGGCCGGAACATGTGTGGGCGTTCAGCTTGAGGAAAGAATCAGTCATGGCCTGCGGCCCCTGGCGTCAGCGTCATTAGGTACCAGCACGCGCTGTCCTTTCGACATTAATATTGCTGCGGATATTTGGCTCCGACTACCAAATCACGATGTAGCCGCCGTCTGTACAGTGTACAGCGTCTAGACACTTGACGTTGAGCGGCACGTCCAGCGGTCACAAGTGACCGCAAAGTTTAAGATTTGTCAGCATGAAAGATCGTCGCATACCTCGAAAACTCAATTGCCACATTGGCAAAGCTGTACCGAAGACTCATGCGCGCTGAGTGTACACCGCGTCTTTTCCCTAACGGCGAGTCCGTCGGCTCTATGTTTACTGCCTGGAGGATTGATTCGCGCATATGGCGCAATCCTGCTTTGTCAGGAATCTGTACAGTCATTGAACTCGCAGCCGTAGACTGAACAGAGCTCTGAACAGACGGCAGTATAAATACTGCCAGTAACCTGAGGATTGTAGTCTCCATCTTGCATCTCTGCTCCGCATTACTTCAACAACATGTCTCCCACTGTTCTCATTACCGGCGCTTCTCGGTAAGAATACGTTACTGCACCCTTCGGCTTCGATACTGACGACGCACGGCTCGTGCAGCGGCATCGGTCTCGCTGCCACAGAGTTCATCCTCGCGGACGGCGCAAAGATCATCGCGTTGCAGCGGACTGTCACTCCCGCTCTTGAAGCGCTCTCCGCGAAGTATCCGGGCGCTGTCCAAATCGTCAAAGGCGACTTGTACGTCCGTCGTCTCCTCTCTATCATCTCACGTTCTCACATGTTCGCGCGTTCCGCAGTACGAACGCCAAAGACGTCTCCTCCGCTATCGCACTTGCCGACTCGCTCGACGCGGTCGTCCTCAACGCGGCCGTCAACCTCCCCTACGGCACCATCGCTACGATTCCTCTAGACGGGTACCGCGGCATCTTTGAAGTCAACCTGTTCGCCGTCGTTCAGTTCCTTCAGCTCGCTTTGCCGAAATTGCGGAAGGCGAAGGGTAAAGTCGTGCTGATCAGTTCTGCTGCGGGGGAGGTTGGCGTCAAGGGCATCGGGGCGTATGGTGCTTCGAAGGCTGCGCTTAATCAGCTCAATCGGTACGTGTGAAGCGCGGTTGACTTTGAGAGATGACGCTTACTTGCTCGTAGCACCCTCGCCGTGGAAGAACCAGAGATTACGACTATCTCTTTCCACCCGGGTCCCGTCAAAACTGACGTGAGCATTTACTCTTCTACGGTCAACTTGCGCTCACACTTCCCTCCTTGATAGATGGCCGACACGATGCAACGCGAAGGCAAGGACCAGATGGACCCGACCGTCGCGGACGCGCTCACGGCTTCGCTCATCGAGGCCGACATCCCCGGCCGCGGAATCCGCAACCTCGTCCTGCGCGCGGGTGCCGACTATACCGGCAAATACTTGCATTACGATGATCCTCTCGTCACTTCCCTTTAGAGAGTTCAGGCGGCGATGCTGTAGATGACAAACTCTGTTTCGTGATGGCGTTGTCCTTATGAGGAAGAATTCTCTCACACTCGAGTCTTCGTACGCGGGTCCGTAGACGTGCTTTGCTTACAACAAAACCTGGGGTTGAGTCAGACTTTCGCAGAGAGTGCACGTAGCCGTAGGACGCACGCTAAACGGCATTGACGTCGACGTCCGTTGGCTGATTGAGCAGACGTCCCTCCATCCCACCCGCGACCGTGATTACTTCGCCCGTTACGTGTCCAGAAACGTTGTTGGATGCAATCAGGGCGATTTGGGTCGCGACCTGCCCTGCGGTGGCGAAGCGCTTTAGGGGAGTCCTGAAGCAGCGGTGAGCTACACATAGGTAGATCGTGAACCGAAGGTACTGACGTGGCTAAAGAGCGGTATACCACAGCTGCGTCTTTGAGAGCTTCTTCTGCCATGGGGGTACGGACCCATCCCGGCGCGATGGTGTTCACCCGTCCACGAGGCGCGATGCGCACAATCTCGTTCTTGAGGGATAAAGTAAGGCCGTACATCAGCGCTAATGCAATTCGGTCAGAATCGTCTTCGAGTTGACGAGATAGAAGTGAAATACTCACCGCTCTTGCTCGCGGCATAGTCGGCATGCCCAGCCTCTCCGAATCGTCCAGCCGTACTTCCGATGAACACGATATTCGCCGAAGTTTTGACCTCTTCCGGCGCATCACGGAGTTGACGAAGGAATGCGCGGACGATGAGGAACGAGCTTGTGAGGTTCGTGTCCAATGTGTGCTCCCACTGCGAAAGGTCCATATCGACGAGCGGTGCGTCACGTGTTTCCCATATGCCGTGATTGACTACCAGTACCGACACGGGCGACTTGAGATCGTCGAACATGCGCGTCACGTCGCCTTCGGACTTCAGGTCCGCCTGAACCGCGTGCACTGTCTCACTGAATGTGCTATCAAGTGGAGCGCGCGTGGTGTTATAGTGTCCCGTAACTTGAGCACCAAGATCTGCAAGAAATAGGAAGTTTCCTTGTCAGTGTTGTGTCTGTCGTATGTATCGAAACGAGATACCGAGGAACAGCTTGCATGTTGCGAGACCAATGCCACCGCTGGCCCCTGCACGACGATTAGTCGATATAGTGCATCACTGATATTTTCTGTACCAGTAATCAGGACATGGACATCTTTGAAACCTAAGTCCATTTCCCTGTGTGGTGGTCAGAGGCAACCGGCACGACATCCGAGATCGGGTGCATTGCAAGACCAATTAACCAACATCAAGCGTCCATTTACAAGCGTCCATATTCCAGACTTAGACGTCGTATTAACGACCAGTGTTAAACGTCGATATAGCCACGGTTAAACATATCAATAACCAGAGTTAGACATTGGATTGTCCATTTACAGACATTGCACTCTCCATTTACAGACATTGCATTGTCCATTTATAGACATGAGGATAACCACACCTAGACATTCCTATGACCACACTTAGACATTCCTATGACCACACTTAGACATTCCTATGACCAGCATTAGACATTCTTATAACCGGTCTTGGACATTCCAGCGTCCGGACCTAGACATTCGGGCATTCCCGAGCCCAGAAAATTATGGGACCAACCTAGGTGTGTTCGACATGGTTGAATACCCCCTGTTTAATTTTTACCAGGCCGGAGGACCCCTATTGGACAGGATATTGCTGTATTTGTTGCGATTTCTGGTACATTGGCACGCCTGACCCTCGACTACGTATAGCAGCATACATAGTGAGTGGAAAATGTCCAGACCAACCCAGAATTGCCTTAGATAGATACCCCCATCCTCCCACATAGTATCGGAGTTTCAAATTATGTCTGTGCGGTTCAGTAACTGTGCAATTACCAGAGTAAAGAACCCTCCACACCACACCAACCACCAAGGCAATATCCAAGCAGAAATTTCTCAAACACTGCTATTATATACCAATTATTTTCCATTCAGTGTCCTGAACTTGATACCCCTGCTGTAACTGTTGGGAGTCGAATCTTCCTTAAAGCTCCCATCTGGGTAAACCTTTAGCCTGGGGGCTTGGTTCCGAACCATCACCACCCCCGCCGCGCACACCATGCCGCGTCCACCACAACACACGTGAGCCCACACCCGCTCTTATCCCCGTCCTGTACGAGGACAGCCGAGAGGCGCAATATACTTTTGCGCAATACGAGCAACGTTAGACACAACAACCACAAGCCCAAACCCGAGAACGAGCGCGCGCAGAACAGAACACGCCAGCACCAGACGCAGGCCACCCTGCACGTACCCTCGCGCAGAACCCACGAGCCCCGCACAGTCGACGCCAGCTCTGAGCGCCGTCAAGACACAGTACCACAACCAGTAGGGCTCCGCACCGTCCGTAATACGGTCACTCTCCGGAAGCAGATTTGACCCCGAGATGTTCGCCCAAACAGGAAATTTGCTGAGTCATCACCGTTCTGGACGATGTTGACACCTCTCTGGAAGTGATATACAGGTCTTCTGGTACTTGATGCAATGACAAAATGCTTAGAGGAGCCTTCTATGGCCGATCTAGTACCTGAAATTCAATCACAGCCACCTCAGCGCCCTAGGAGTACTGCAAGCCGTATATACGGTCGGCATACGGTATACGGACGGTCCGTAAACTGCGTTCAGCGAAGTCTATACGGTGCCGGTCCGTATTCCGCAGCACCGTATTACGGTACGGTCCGTAACCGTATTACGGACGGCCGTATTCCGTAAATACGGTTACGGTGCGGAGCCCTAACAACCAGCGCACGCGCAACGCAGCAGCGAGCGACCCAACGCACACTTGAAGAACGAAACACGCAGCAAGAGAAGATATGCAAACCCGTACATCCCAGACTAGAACACGGGCGCGACGAGAGACGTCCGCGACGCCCACAGCGACGATGCGCACAACCTTAGTCCTAAGGCGACACACTGCCACGTCAGCTTCAGAAGCTTTGCACAGCATGACAGACCTGATGACAAACCCCGTTCTTGTCGGAGCACATGACCTCCCCTTCTGAGACCCACACACCGCAATATGCCTCTCTGCTAGTACTACTATATCCCATTCTCTGCACCCACTTTCCTACAGACTGAGAACACCATCTCCTCCACAATAGAGCAACAGTATATACTCAGCAAGGCACAAGAAATACCATCCCATCATGGAACTCACCACACCCCGCCCTGTTGTGATGCGAAGAAACTGCGAAGAAACATAAAAGAGCACAACAACGCACTGCAACCCTAACACTTCCCCCTCCCAACAGCTGTCCTTACACTATGGTCCGGCCCAAGGCTAACCGTACGCCGGCCCCGAGTGCGACATAACTTCGAACCTGACGAAAGCGACAGAACAATGGCTTCCCCCAGACTCGGACTCTGACGACGGCACGGCGTCGCAAGCCTCGACCGGAGGACCTACCCCTGATACCCAAGCACCGCAGCCCACCCAGGCGACAGTGGAAAATGGATCTCTTGTGCTTGATGTGTTGTGAGCATTTTCTTTCCATTTTCAGTACTAACTTGTGACATACATGCGAGCCGGTAACTGTACATTGGATTACTGTATTTTCTGGGCCCGAGCGTGTAATGAAGAAGATACATAAAATTGCCGGGACGGAGGACGGAGCAAGGTGAAACGAGGTTGTGGTTTCGGAGGTTCTACTCAGAGTAGAACCTCGTTTTTCGCGGTAGGTTGCGGCAGAGATTTTCGGAGCACGCCGAACGGGGGTGCGACCGCGACCGTGACCCAGAAAGCCGCTGCCGACCGAAACCTCGCGTTTAGCTCAGGCAGCGGAGGTCGCAGCATTTTGCCGAACAGGCTCTAAAGATTGACCCTGCACCTTGCTGATGCAACAACATGTGCTGGGCATTCCATAGAGAGTGTGTGTCACAGGGCTCAAAGGGGGTGAAGAATTCCGAAAATTCAACAGACCAAAGAATTGGTGATGAACTGGGCTTGATCTATCATCTGCTTGTAGGCGTGAACCGCTGCGGTGGCTTCTTCAGCCGAAATGACAATCAGTAGTCTCGGGCACAGGTTTCAGCATATCGGCATAAGACAGTAGGTACCATCACTTCTGAAAAGATTTGGCCTGCCGGGAGGGCTAGTACAATGGAAACAGTACTCCAGTCAATCCTGTTTACAATAGAGGCAGTCTATGGTCGAGACTTCGCCTCCTCCCAAAGGTCAGCAAATCGGGTGTTTCGGTAGCAAAACAGTTGGGAAATGCATTGACGAGAAGTCAGATTCGGACAATTGAGGGCCCCAATAGACCGACCGGCCAGTTAAGGCACTCGGCCAACAGCCAGACAATGCCTCCTAAGATCGGATGCGACTGCACAGGGTCCCCACAAGGTTACAGATGCGGGCCCAGGGGTCAAGCCTCTTGGTAGGCTCGATGTCCTGTTCTGCCCATATGCCTTTGAGGTTGACGTCGAGTGAGAGGCAAGGCTCGCGAGCCATTGCGAGCGTAACGAGCGACCAACTCCTCACACATTAGACTCAGTTTGATCACCCCAACCATTTTGCTGCATCTTGACTGCTATACATTGTCCTCTACCCTGTCCCTCATGTCCTGTTGGCTGTCTCTGGCAAGACTATCATGAGATCTCCTGACACTGGCTTGAATGCGGTGGAACTGGCAGTGGTCGATGGTTTTATTGGACCAAACTAAAAGTTGTGAATGCAATGGTATAGTCCCTGGCAGTGTAACTCACCTTCACCTATGGCATTAGTCTCTGCCTTACCCAGATCAGTTGTGACCAATCCATGGACTTCACTGATGTGAGCAGAATTGGGAAGTGCAGAGCTGGTTTCGATTTGTGTTGCCATACACTGGAAGCAGTGAGCAGAGGGCAGGCTGAGACATAGGGGGACATGCCTGGGGATGATGGTGGTTCTGTGTCAAGGGAGAGAAGAGGAGTTTGAATTCGGGGAGGGCTTATGCAGCGCAGGCTAAAGGTTTACCCAGATGGGAGCTTTAAGGAAGATTCGACTCCCAACAGATACAGCAGGAGTATCAAGTTCAGGACACTGAATGGAAAATAATTGGTATATAATAGCAGTGTTTGAGAAATTTCTGCTTGGATATTGCCTTGGTGGTTGGTGTGGTGTGGAGGGTTCTTTACTCTGGTAATTGCACAGTTACTGAACCGCACAGACATAATTTGAAACTCCGATACTATGTGGGAGGATGGGGGTATCTATCTAAGGCAATTCTGGGTTGGTCTGGACATTTTCCACTCACTATGTATGCTGCTATACGTAGTCGAGGGTCAGGCGTGCCAATGTACCAGAAATCGCAACAAATACAGCAATATCCTGTCCAATAGGGGTCCTCCGGCCTGGTAAAAATTAAACAGGGGGTATTCAACCATGTCGAACACACCTAGGTTGGTCCCATAATTTTCTGGGCTCGGGAATGCCCGAATGTCTAGGTCCGGACGCTGGAATGTCCAAGACCGGTTATAAGAATGTCTAATGCTGGTCATAGGAATGTCTAAGTGTGGTCATAGGAATGTCTAAGTGTGGTCATAGGAATGTCTAGGTGTGGTTATCCTCATGTCTATAAATGGACAATGCAATGTCTGTAAATGGAGAGTGCAATGTCTGTAAATGGACAGTCCAATGTCTAACCGTGGTTATTGAAATGTTTAACCCTGGCTATATTGACGTCTAACACTGGTCGTTAATACGACGTCTAAGTCCGGCTGTCAGAATGTTCAAGTGTGGAACATGGACGTCTGTAAATGGACAATGGATGTTGGTTAATTGTTTTTGGGGGTGCATTAGCCTTTTCTTCCGCCTGAATAGGCGCGACAGTTGTTCTTGAAACCGACTACAATTCGTATACGACACACTATGCCAGTTCTAGCCGAAAAGCCAAGCTGTGGCATCGACGGTCGTGTCGAGCATTTGGAGGACTTCAGCACGTTTTTGTTCCTACGGCGTAACCACGCAGGGGTTTTCTTTTGGACCAGGCGACTTTCCGACTCACGTCATCTGCCTTATCGGTCGCCTATGTGTCTGCTGCGGGTACGAAGCGGCAGGCTCGCACGCTGGGCTGCTTGTCAATGTCCACGAGAGCTGTCGACGCTTGTCTGAACCTTATGCTCTATTAACCGAATTTCCTCACATCTGCGCCTTTGCGTCCTGACCTCGATACGACTTGGGTACGTTAAATACGGCGCCCCGCTGCGCGGAAGACATGCCGTGCAGCTGCAGTGATATGGTGACTAGGACCGTAGTCCATCGCTTGCTTCTGGCACGTCCCTGGTCGGCAGCTTCATCAGGGTACCAGCACTATCTCCGGCTGTATGTCTGCCTGTTGACATTGGCTGCCGACAAAGTCTCCAGGGCCTTCGTGTTTCGCTCGCGCGACGGGTGATTGTGCCGCTAGTCGACGCCGTGCCCGCGGCGCCCGCATCCCGCAACGTCGAATGTGTACGACAAGAGCTCGTACTACCGCATGGGACCACGCTTCCTCAGCACTTCCCCGTAGCGCTTGCTCAGAACGTCTCATCAGCTTGTGTTCGGAAAGCGGCTCGTAGTGTATCTCTTCACAGCTTCACTGTCGACATCGATCTCCGAGTTCTTTAGCATGGTGCAATTCAGTTTTCGCGTGTTCTAGGGAAAGTAGTACGCCTAGTTCAGCCGGTGACACGCTCATCGCGGATCGGTGTGACGCAGGGGACTTGTCCACCCATCCGATTAATGGTACGACTCATCATACACGTCAAACGTCTAGCCAAGACTCACGTAGATACTCCCAGCCTCGACGGAAGTATGAGAAACAGCCCTTGCAGCGCAGAATTTACTGAGGTACGTAACAATTCCGGAGTGACAATCTGTCATCTAACGCCGCCCCAGCTTCTACCCTCAGCTCTCGGGCGGAGAACGGTGCATTAGTGACTCTTTGACATGTTTGAGATCTGCAGCGTTCAAGTCGCCGACCCGCACTCCGGGGAAGATAAATGGACAGCGTCAGTGCTACGGGAAGCATCCGCCACCGAAACCCAGAGCAGCCATGGCTCCCACCGTCATCGACGCCACAACCGCCGACTTCAACAATATCATCAAGCGCGAGCATGAGCGCGCTGAACGTCGCCGCGCCAACAAGACCTACAAACGCCTCGTCGTGTTCTGTACGTTCCGGTTTTATATCTCCTCGCCACATACTAATGCTCAAATATCTAGGCGATGGCACCGGCCAGCAGACCGACTCTCCAACCAACCCGCCGAAGAAAGAACTCACGGCCGATTCCAAGATGAAGCCTTCTACCGTTCCCCAGGCCAAGTCGCCGGCTGACCCCGTGGCAAAGGCCTCAGCGAGCGATCTCCATGATTACGGCGCCTGGGTCCCAGCGAGCAACGTCACCCGCATGTCGAGGTGTCTCGAAGACGCAGATGTTCTCGCAGACCAGCGTGAGATCGAGCAATTGTCGTTCTATCAGGTACGCTACCTGACGATCTCAGTGTTACAGAGGATGCCCGCCGACTCACATCAAACCAGAATGGCGTGGCCACTGGCGCTTTGGGATGGTTCACCTCCTCCTGGAATGGTGCGTCGTCCACTGGTCCGTATTCTAGCCCATGCTGACTTGGTGTTCAGGAGCGTTCGGTATCGGCGTGAACGAGAACATTACCGAGGTCTACATCTGGCTCTGCCAGAACTGGATTCCCGGCGATGAGATCTTCCTGTTCGGCTTCTCGCGCGGCGCCTATACTGCGCGTGCCGTCGCAGGACTTGTGCACCATATGGGACTCCTCGACCGCGCTAATCTCGACAACTTCCACCGGGTCTACCATCTGTTCCAGATGCGCGACCAGAAGGACCATAAGCAGCACTGGGAAGAGTGGGCGAACGAGAACCTCAGCACTGCGGGTGGAGACTCCGAACGTCCGGTCCGTGCTCCTGGCCAGGTCAAGTTGAAGGTCGTCGGCGTGTTCGATACTGTCCAGAGTCAGGGCATTCCCCGTACTCACTGGATCAAGAACCCCTCCTACAACAAGAAGTACGCTTTCCACGACGCCTTTATTAGCAACAGTAAGCGTTGTGCCGCTCATCAACTTAGTTCAGATGCTAACACTTGTGATATTCGAATTCAGGCGTCGAAAACGCGTTCCATGTGCTCGCTCTAGACGAGTTCCGTCCGTCCTTCTCGCCCACGCTTTGGTTCAAGCCCACGGACGGTTCCAACAAGACCGTTCTCCGACAGACATGGTTCTGCGGCGCGCACTCTGACGCGGGCGGGTCGTACGATGACGCCGAGCCGTACGACACCTCGGACTTGTCTCTGCTCTGGATGCTTGAGCAGACCACGCCGTTCCTGAAGTGGAACATGACAGAGCTACGCTCGACACTCCACCGCGAAGGGAAGATGCCCGCGGACGCCGTTCAGTGGGTCGCCGCGCAGCCGTTGCACAACTCGATGACGGCGCAGTTCTTGGCTGCCGGCTCTGAGACGCGCACCCCGGGCGGGTACACGAGGATGGAGCGCGTTCTTAAACCGTCGCAGGTCGGCCCATCGAACGAGCGTGTGAATTGGAGTGTGCGACTGCGCCTTCTCCAGGCCAAGTATGGGCGCGGTGTGCATATGCACAGGAGGAAAGACTCCCGGTGGTTTGGGTGGGTACCATTGTCCTGGTTTGGATGGAATGACGACGACTTGGAGAGGGACGGGAACGGGAAGCCTGTCTGGGATGTCGCTAAGGAGTTTGAGTGCGACGCCCTGAAGGGCTTCAGACTGGAGCGCCGCGGGGAGACATGGATGTGGGTGAAGGGTGAAATTGAGCTCGAGGAGGATCCTCTTTGCGAGATGGATCGCCAGCTCATATCGGACGAAGATGTGCCTTTGCTTCGCGACGTCTCCAAGTCTATCGGCCTGCACTTCTAGACACTCTCGCGCTCGCTGCTGTATATCCTTTGTTTAATCAAACTCCGTAATACTCACTCCTTTGGTAACACAGAGAATTAGAGAGATGTGGTTAAAAACTGTGATAAGCCCTTGCGGAGAGTCCAGAATCCCGAGATCCTGTGACAGTCAGGGAAGAGTCTAGAATGCCTCATACATAAGTAATCGATACTTCGTAATAGTCACGTTGACCAAGGTTCTCGTCTTGAAGCTTTAAATTTGATCACGTGATCTTCCGGAACCAGATTGACTCCGCATCGTTTCACAGTAGTGTCATCCTCCTCAGCGACCCAAGTATTGTATTTACTCAGATACTCCTCATGCTTATGAGCTGGCGCTTGAGTTCAGCTCCTGCGCCTCCATTGAGGGTAGCGCTGCTTGTGTACAACGTGTAGCCGCCATTCGTGTCTGCTGCCGCGCCGTCCGGGAACGGTTCGTCAGGTTCAAGCACGCAAACCTTCCCCGCTTGTGCGGCCAATTCTTTCTGCCGGCGGTCACGTTGACATGGGCGGGCCTGTTCAAGACGTGCCCAGCATCCGCCTCCTGTATTCGCACGCGCTGTCGTCCGCCGAGTGTCCGAGGTATAGCGCATCGTGATGGAATCACGAGAAGCGAGGATAGGCCGGTCGAAGAGGGTCTCTTGGCTCGTATTACTAAGCTTCTGAGGGATAAGAACTCAATAGTTGCAGTGTTCCTCGACCGCCCTGAGCGTCTTGACAGCACTGACAGTTTCACCGCTGAGCCTTTCTGGGAACACGCGTCATTAAGATCTCATGGGAACTGCGCGAGTCCATGCGCCTGAGCGGCAAGATCGTGCTTTGTCAGACAGTTGTACAGTCATGCACTTTGAGGGTCGTAGTCTGTGCCTTCTTTGGAGTATAAAAGCGCGAAGTACTCAGGACTAGGTCGCTATCTGGCATCTCCCTCTGCATTACTCCACGCAAATGTCGCCTACCGTTCTCATCACTGGTGCATCGCGGTGAGGAACAGTAGTAGGACGCGCCATCGCTCGACTGATGACCTGCAATTTTTTTAGCGGAATTGGTCTCGCGGCTACGGAGATCATGCTCGCAGACGGTGCGAAGGTTGTTGCGCTGCAGCGGACATCGACTGCCGCTCTTGAGGCGCTCTCCACGAAGTATCCCGGTTCCCTCCAGATCGTGAAAGGCAACTTGTACGTCCAGATGTATTCGTCCTGTTCTCGCGCTTTCTCACATCTCACTTTCACATCACTAGTGCGGAAGACGTCTCATCGGCCGTCGCACTCGCCGAGTCGCTCGACGCAGTGGTTCTCAACGCCGCTGTGAACCTGCCGTTCGGCACGATTGCCACTATTCCGCTGGACGGTTACCGTGGCATCTTCGAGGTCAACGTCTTCGCCGTTGTGCAATTCCTCCAGCTCGCATTACCGAAGCTGCGTAAGGCGAAGGGAAAGGTTATCCTTGTAAGCTCGGGAGCGGGCGAGATCGGCGTTAAGGGTATTGGCGCGTATGCCGCATCGAAGGCTGCGCTGACTCAGCTCAACCGGTGCGTACCGCTTCATGCTGGGGTCCCCAGCGTTGTAGATACTGACTGACTCCATAGGACGCTTGCTGTCGAAGAGCCAGAAATCACCGCTATCGCGCTCCACCCTGGGATCGTCAGGACTGTGGTCTGCACCGTCGTTGCTGTTGCAATTCACATATCTCACCAGCCTTTGCGTTTTAGATGGCCGAGGCCGTGAAGACTGAGGGACACGGTCACATGGATCCTGCTCTGGCGAAGGAGTGGACGTCGAACTACATTGAGCCTGACGTGCCCGGTCTCGTGATTCGCAACCTCGTGTTCAAGGCGGGCCCGGACTTTTCGGGGAAATACCTGCACTACAACGATCCACTTATCGAGTCGTTGTAAGACCGTTGTTGTAAGACCAACATCGTCTTGGAGTAACTACAAGTGACGAGAGCGGATGAAATAGAAACCCAGCACAGTCTCAGGCACAGTCCACCGCTCAGGAAATCCAAAAGAGTGCCGATCGAGTTAGAGTCGTGTAAGTGTATCACAGCAGAATATTTGTTAATATTACAGGGCGAAGCTTCAGGCTCTCCATACTAAAAATCCGCGTGGTCAGAGTCCTAGGGCTCAAACACTAGAACAGGAAGACCGTGCGCGGCAGAAGCATTGCGGGCGATGCCTTCGAGCTCAATGCCCCGAAGAGACAACAAGGCAAGAACCTGCGTCTCGGAAAACCCGAAGAAGCTGTTGAGAAACCCTCGTAATGCTGAGAGCTGTATCTTTTCCGTCAGAGTCCGACCAGGACAAAGATGCGTCGCGCAGCCCTCGCAGTCGCACCCGCCGCCTACCAACACCATCGCCCAGAGATTTGGGCAATCCCACCGAGGGCATGAGACCCCGAGTCGGATGAGCGGCGCGCAATTCTCGAGGAAGAGCTTTTCGAGGTTCGGAGCGGGTGGGGGGTTGCCGCCGTTTATGAGCGCAGGACCGCAGATCGAGATGTCGAGACGCATCTGGACGAGCGTGTTGAAAATACCGAGCCTCGTGAGGAGACATGCGTATGCGTTTGGGCTGCACGGTCTGTTCTGAGTGCACAAGGTCCGCTCGAACCCGGATTTCGTCTTGATTTCGATGGCACCGTCGTTGGTCACTTCGAGACTGAGGACGGGAGAGTTGGAAGGACGGCGCCCAAAGAGAACACAGACGAGACCCAGAGATTCTTGTGGGTTAGAGACGTCGACGTCGTAGGGTATGTCGATGTAGACTTCTCGGACGGAATTCAGAAGCGCGATGTTCGGCCCGGTTTCCCCTGGCTCGCCGACCAACACCACCTTTCGGACACGAGGAGCGTAGGTGGTGATAGGTCCAGGTAGGAAGCGCGCCCCCGGAGGAAGTTCGACGTCGTCGGGGAACTCGAAGACCAACTCTTCAAGTCTGGGACATACTGCGAGGAGCTGGCATAATTCGAATCCTCTGTGTAACGTCAGTAATTCCAGAGGAGAAAGGAAATGCAGTAGGTGACGCACCCAAAAAATGCGATACTGGACAGGGCAAGCTTCTTCAATGCAGGGAACGACGGCGCGCTCGTCCCCGATTGACCTCTAAACGCGCGATCGCAAAGATGCCCATCCCCTGCACTGAGGATCAGAACCTCCAACACCGGGGCAGGATGTCGAAGAATATAGCCCATAGTGTGATTAAAGTCGTAGAGAAGCAACGTCTTGACACGCGGCATCAATCGCGGAAGGTATACGAGCATGACATGCTCCTCAGAAACGGACTCGAGTGCGTCCGCCATAGACAGAGGGCTGCCACAGAAGAGATCGTTCGTGTTGGATTCGATGGTCAGAGGTAACGTTCCGCTACGAACAGCGATCGCATCGAGGAACGACTTCTTGCAACCGGCGGTTTCGATGCCTGTCCAGAGAGACGGGGTGTCGAGACAGATGGAGCGCCAGTACCGGGAAACCAGCGAGACGCGCACGAGGTCGAAGAGGCTTAGATACACGAAGATGGAAGGGAAGGTCTCGGTCGGGATGGAGGGTGCCATTACGTAGTTGGTTGTGCAGTCAATATGAGAGACCCACACGTTGAGACTGGCTCCCTGACTCGTGCAATGAGAGGACAAAGTCAGAGCGCATGACCACGGGCTAGCTTTATACGTGTTGGGACAATGCAATGGAAAGCTATTGTGGTGCCACGCACTTGATCGACAACCACGAAGTCGCCCGACTCGGTTGGCGGCTCATGTTGTGAGAAAGAATGCTTCGAGGCGCATGGCCTCACAAGAAAGACCAAAATGTCAATCACTCAGATATACGTACAGATTGGAATACGAATTCGACCAGGACTCGTGCACGCAATTACACAAGCATGGACCCGCCATCGACGTGGATCGTGTTACCGGTGATGAACCCGCACCTACACAACGCGTGAGCTGAAGACCAATATAGAGAGAACCGGCAGAGCTTACTTCATGAGAAAGACATACGCCTCCGCAACCTGCGAAGCATATGTATCAGCGTTGAATCTCCGGAATCATGGTGTGACGTACATCTTGAGGCGTGCCAACGCGTTTAGCAAGCGACTGTTCAGCCGCCCCCTTCAGGAGCGCGTTCTTCATGTCTGTAGGGATCGAGTCCCACATCTAGCAAGCGGTGTGAGTCGACGCTATACCTTCATATGTCGCAGTACCTCGGTCAGGACCTGAGATCGTCAGATCGGAGGTCAACACGTGAGAGAAACGTTATTACGCACAGCACCAGGAGCCACTGCGTTAACGCGAATGGGCGCGAGATCAACCGCCAGCCCTCGAGCGAGAGCGTCGACTGAGCCGCATACGCCAGCGGGGACAGACCACGACTTCGCAGGCTTCATTTGGGAAGAGCCTATGATTCTTGTCAGCTCAGAGATGCGATACGTGAGAGCGTAAAATGATTATGCACCGTGTGTGAGGACGATGGACCCGCCGGTCTTAATCTTCGTGTACTTTGCCGCGTACACCGCGCCCCAGAATCGCACATCGAACGCGCCTTACGCCGTATATCAGGGTCTCAGGCACGAAGCTCAGCAGAGGTCGTGCTTACGCTTCGCCACAGCAGAATCGATGTTGGGAAAGTGGATCCCAACCATCTCGAGGTCGCCGCACGTCCAAACGAGATGGTCCACTTCGCCGACGCCCTCCACGAGCGCTTTGATCGATTGTTCGTCCCGCGCGTCCACCGTTGCGCCAGACACCTTCGCACCCTCCCCGGCGATCTTCTGCAAGCGTTGGACGGCGCCGTCGACTTTGGACTGCGTGCTAGACGCGACGATGACGATCGCCGATTGCGCAGCGAGAGCTTCTGCGACGCCGTATCCTGTACAGGCAGTGTCAGCCAGTGAGATACGTGATGTAGAGGTCGTACCGATCCCGCTCGTCCCGCCAACGACAAGTACAGTCTTCCCGGCGAGTGTAGTGGCCATCGTGAGAGAGTTCTAGTTTGACACGGTCCTCTTTCGTCTTGGGCGGGTCGTTTATATAGCTGCCCCACCCACCCCGTGCCGCGCGTCGCGTGCTGCGGCGGCGCCGGTTCAGGTCGGCTTATTCAGCAATTCTCGGGACCGAAAGCGGGGCCGGGCGCCGGCCGTGGGAGCGCCACTGCGCCACGGTACTTTCTGACACGGCCGCTCAACGTTCAAATACGACCTGGACCGAAGAGAGGGCTGAAGTTGCAGTATTAGGCTGAGTAAGACTAGCTCGCTACGTACAGTAGAGGTGTGTGCCCGAGATCATGCTTCGGTCTGCCGGGTGAACGCTTTGCGCGGTCACGGTAGCCCGCTGCAGAGGTCTACCAGAATTGTACGCAGCACACTCGTACATGGCACGATGACCCCGTCGTGCGCTCGTGGAAACAATGAACATTCCTGCGCGGCCTGTCGAACCTGTGTACTGTACGTCGCAAAGCCGCTGATACGCTCGCGTTGTCCCCCGATCGCGAGGCACTCGCAGAACCAAGGTGAGTTTCCCCGGTGTGGCTCGGCGACATGTCCTTGCTGTGCCGGTGCCGTCCTCCACACTCCGCGTACCGTGTTCGTCGTATCACCCAACGGCCGGCCGACGTAAAGCTGCGCCGCACGGCCGCTGGCGCAACCTCCGTGTCCGACGGCAGGATGTGGGCGTATTGGATGTTGTGAAGCCGGACGCTGGATCAGGAACTGGAAGGCATCGAGCGTAGACTATAAGTGTAGTTGGGCGTTAGTAGGAGCGATAATATAAACGCCGAGCGCACCGATTGGGACTGGATGGACCAACGCCGACATCGAACGCATGCACAAGAGCGTCTTCGTCCATGTGTAGTGCAAAGATATCCTCGCCGGCCATACTCGAGGGGGCAGCGGATGCGGACGACTCGAACGGCGGCGGTGCGCTCTCTTCTACAGGAACCGCGCTGGTAGACGGACCCAACGCGCCAGCCGTGATTGTAGAGCGCAGTAGGGTCTCGTACGCCGTGGGCCCGCGGAAGTATTGAACATTCGTTCGAATTCTGTTGAACGTGACGTGTGTACTGTATGAAGCGCCGACCAGCCGCGAACGCTGAGCGCAGACGGTCCTGAGGTTCGCGTTGTCCGAGGTTGAGTCGCCGCGGCAATGTGGCTCAGCCAAATGTCGTCGCTTTGCCAGCCCGAAGACGTGTCGAAGCGAGCGCATCTTGAGTCAAGCCCGCGTACGCCTCTTCCTCCATCAGGATCCTGCGCGCGTCCTCCGTCACGATGCTCTCGACGCGAAGCAGTGTCAACGCGGTAGCACTGCATCGCGAAGTCACTGGCAACCGGGTCCACACACTCCACGCCTGGCGTCCACACCCTCCGTCTCGAGAGCGGCACGTCCACACCCTGATACACCCTCGATCCTCGTCATACGGGACCGAAACAGGATGTTGTCCTGGATCCATGGCTCCTGACACCGACTTCGCGTTGGAGCTAATCCCAGCTCGAGAGCGCGACGAGAAGCGACGTCTTCACAGTAGATGAGCGCAGCACAGGATGGCGCAACGCAGCGGTCGGCCCAACTGTCAGATTGAAGAGCGCCGCGCAACTGTCGATCTTGCAGCGGCCTCACGTCGCATCACCTAACGGCGGGCCGATGTAAAGCAGCGCATGTCCCAGTCGCACCGCGAAGCTTGCAGCAACCTCCGTGCCCGACGACGGGATGTGGACGTGGCCGAGTCCAGCTGCTGGATAAGGAACTGAAAATGTAGTTGTGTGTTAGTAGGAGCGACAATACAAACGCTGAGCGCACCGATTGGGACTGGGTCGACGTCGAAGTCTTCAGGCCACGGTATCGCATGCGCAAGAACGTCTTCGTCCATGTGTAGTGCAATGACATCCTCGCCGCCCGAACTCGAGATGGCAGCGGGTACGGACGACTCGAACGGCGGCGGTGCGCTCTGTTCTGCTGGAACCACGCTGGTAGACGCATCCGACGCGAAGGAATGACCTGTAGCCGCGCTGTTCGTCGTTGATAAGAGCATCGGGACCCGCGTAGCGAAGTTGTGGCGTGAGGAGGGAAGATGGTTGTGGAGCGCCGTACACTCTCGTCCCCCGTGTGTTCGTGGAAGTACTGAACATTCGTCCAAGGTCGGTCGAATGTATACACATTAGGAAGGTAGCGCCTAACCGCGAAGCTGATTATACAGCGCGCGCGGATGTCGTGCAGCCCGCGTTGTCCCCTTGGTCGCCGCAACATCGCGGCTTAGCGAGCTGTTGTCGCGCCGCCGGCGCCGTCGTCCATGCCGTGCGCTGGCAGCCATGTTCGTCGCGTCGCCGGTGTAAAGCAGCGCATGTCGAAGTTGCGCCGCAAAGCTCTCGGCAGACGCTAACGCGCGCAACGCAACGTCTGTGCCCGACTATGGGATGGGGACGTGTTGGAGTGACGACGTTGCTGAGTCTAGCTGTTGGATGAGGTTCTCCAGATTATCGAGCATCGACTGGGATGATGTACTAGGTAGATCCAAATCGAAGTCTTCCGGCCACGGTATCGCATGCGCAAGAGCGTCTTCGTCCATGGCTGCTGGTTGTTCTGTTGTGGCTTCCTCGACGGCCGAGCTCGAACTCGAGGGGACAGCGGGGTGGCTGGACGGTGATGTGGACGACTCGGATGGCGGTGCGCTCGCTTCCTGCGGAGGAAATACGCTGGTAGATGGGGCGGCAGAGGCTGCTGTAGACGCGCTGTTCGTCTTCGGAGCAGCCATAAGCTTAGCGTCTGGAACCGCGCGGACACAGGCGTCCGTATGGTCGAGGTATCCCCGCACCCGCAGAATCTGCCCGCTTTCCATTGACGCTGTCACTTCTGCGTGCGCCAGACACGCAGCGAACGGCCACGGGTTCGGGTGGAACTTGCTCTCCTGCCTATACCCGCAAGCGCTGGAGTTCGAACGAGATTTAGCAACGAGCAGCGCGTCGAAACGCCCAACATACCATTGAACAAGCAGTCGCACGAACTTCGAGCCCACTTTCGACTTCCAACTAGAACTGACGCGCCATTTATCGTTCCTCCATTCCGCAGTCTGTTTCGCGCTCGTCAAGCAAGCGTCGACGCGAAACCGAAGTCCGTGCTCGTCGAGCATCCGCGCGGCCATAGATTGGGAATTCTCGTCCACGTCGAATATAACGTCGACAGGCGGTTGGCCAGAGCCAGATTGGTATAGAGCCTGGATGGCTTGTCGTTCGGTAGGAGCGTACTTGCTCATGACCTTGTCGAGGCTGATTTCGCTCGCGACGGAGCGTGGTGCGAGGTAGGGTTTGCCTTTGCTCGACCGAGAGGCGGCTTGTGGGCCCGTGTAGGCTACGAACTTGCACTTCATTTCTGCGACGGGCTTAGGGGCGTGATGGTGGGTCGCAGAAGAGGCACGTGCTGTTGGAGGGAAGGAGGACGCGTTGTTTACGAACCAAACAAGAAGGATCTCTTCTCCTTCCTCTATCAAGTGCTGGAGTCAGACCTTACCTTTCATATACAGCCTGAGTAATGGAGAGTCTGGAATATTGTGACAAGAGCACTGAGAATCTATTAGAAGTGCAGACCGGCAGACTTTGCAACGTCGAAGAGCAGAGGTACATCATCATCCGATATGAACTTGTGATCCATCTCGCTAATCGGGTCCTCCTCGAGCTCGATGTCGCCTTTAACCCACACCCACCCCGCGCCGCGGCGCTTCAACGCAAATCCCTTCATGGCCTCGCACTCAAACTTGTGCGCGACATCCCACACAGGATGGCCATGTTCGTCCTTCAAGCCCTTGCCGAACCACCCGCCGCTCATTTTCTGGCCGGTGCGCACGCCGTGGCCGTGCACGGCATGGAGCAGGCGCAACCTGACGCTCCAATGCACGCGCTCGTTTGCAGGCCCCACATCGCCCGTCGGCCGCCGCACCCCGTCCATCTTCCTATACGCGCCGGGCGTGCGAGCCTGGCGTCCCGCGGCCTTGAACGTGGGCGTCATCGAGTCGTGCAAGGGCTGCGCGGCGATCCACTCGACGGTGTCCGTCGGCTGGTCCTCGCGACAGAACGCGGTGTACAGACGCTCGACCTCCCATTTGAGATAGGGCGCCGTGTGCTGCAGCATCCAGAGCAGAGAGAGATCCGCGGTGTCGTACGGCTGCGCGTCAGAGTACGACCCGCCCGCGTCCGAGTGCGCGCCGGAGAACCACGTCTGGCGGAGGACGGTCTTGTTGGACGGATTGGTGGGTAAGAACCAGAGCGTTGGTGAAAATGCTGGACGGAACTCGTCTAGAGCGAGCACTTGTAGTGCGTTTTCAACGTCTGGGTGTTGTCAGCACTCGCAGAGGACATACTGTAAACCCGACTGGTACTCACTGTCGCTGATGAACGTATCATGGTACGTGTACTTCTTGTTGTAGCCGAAATTCTCGATCCAAGCCGTGCGCGGGAGCCCCTGGCTCTGCACCGTGTCGAAGACGCCGACGACCTTGATGTCGACCTGACCTGGCGCGCGCGCGGCTCCAGCACTGTCCTGGAGATTAACGTCCGCCCATTCCGCCCACGCTTTCCGATGCGCGTCGTCCTCGTCACGCTTCTCGAACATACTGTAGATGCTGTGCAGTCCGCCGAGACTCGCGCGCTCGAGGAGGCCGAGGTTGCGGATGAGCCCCGCGACAGCGCGAGCGGTGAACGCCCCGCGCGAGAAACCGAAGAGGAAGATCTCGTCGCCGGGGATCCAGTTCATGCAGAGCCAGACATAGGCCTCGCACACATTTTCGTTCACGCCGACGCCGAACGCTCCTGCACTGTGTCAGATCTAGAGTAACCCTTTGTCGGGCTACCGGTACACACCATTCCAGGCAGAGTTGACCCATCCGAGCGCGCCAGTCGCGACTCCGTTCTGCAAGTCTTTGAGCTAACAGTTCCGCGACTGCCACGAGACGAACCTGGTAGAAAGACAGTTGTTCAATCTCGCGACCGTCAGGCTGAACGTCCGCGTCGGCGAGAATCCTGCACATGCGCGTGATGTTGCTGGCCGGCACCCAGTCGTCCCAGTCGATGACCGAGTCGTCGCCGGCGACCTTCGCCTCCTTCTTTGGCGGGTCGCTTGGCGAGTCGGTCTGCTGCCCGGTACCGTCACCTGCAAGAGCTAGTCATCAGCTGACTGGAAGACACACCCCACACCGAAACGGGAAACATACAAAACACGACGAGGCGCTTGTACGTCTTGTTGGCGCGACGACGAGCCGCACGGGCTTCATCGGACATGTCGATGTCGGGTGTAGAGGAGCTGGGATCCATGGCCGCGGTATGGTGAGAGGACAGGTGCCCCCGCAATGTAACTTTATAGCCCGGGGTAAGCGACGCCCAGGCCCGAGCAGCGGTGCCGAACAACGACAAGGCCGCACTGGCGCCCCGCTCTTGGACCGCGGCTACTCTGGAAAAGGGAGACGGCGCATAGAGGGTGCGAGGTGCACATTTCGTCGTACAACGTGCCGTCGCTCGTGGTCATGGTTGCATCAATGAGTGTGGCCCCGGGACGCCGAATCAATGCGAAAATGGATCTTATAGGTCAGGCCTCGGCGTGTAAACCAGAATGATATAGCGTGCGCCACAAGAGGATGCAGGACACATCTAGGGATAGCAGGTCACAGGTCAAGGCAGATTAAAGGCGAGTGCACGTGGATGGAAGGAGGACGCCTTGTTTGCGAACCAAACAAGATGGATCTCTTCTCCTTCCTGGATCATCAACTGCTGGAGTCAGACCCTTCTAGCACCTGCGTATATCAATGTTTATAACTGACCTCTAACCAAGGAATCTAAGTCGATGATCTTGTTCAGCCCGCGCCGCTTGTATAGAGGACTACTGAAGACAGCTACTTGACGCGGACGGGATCAAGGTGTGTGGGCCAGCTTTATCGACAACAAAGTGTCCTAACGGAGTCAGGATGCAGGTGTTCTTCCCTTCGTGCGTTCTCCAGGCCGCGGTGGACCTGTGTACGGCCGAGTCGAGGTAAGTTCCTAGGCCTTGGTCTTCCTTCTTTCTCTTCTTCGTCCGCCGCTCCTTGTTGCATTGCCGTGTCTCTGTGTACCCAACATTAGCAGGCCACTTACGCAGGGCATTTCCCGATGAAGGCGGGACGGTTCACTCATGCACGCGGTTTGCGTGGCACCGAACAATGCGTTTTCCTTGCATTGTGAATGCCACCTCCCGTATAAAACTAGCTCACAAACGCAACCCCAATTCCCTTGTGACTTCCACGACCCACGGATCCTCGCTTACAACGTGTTCGCCGTCCAGCTCTTCGGCGACCAAACTACGGCCCGAGACGACAATGGCACCCTCCATCCCAACCGAGACTTTGCCTGCCATCTTCACGAATCTAAACCTCTTCGACCTCGTGCGTGTCTCGCTTGTTTCACAGTCCTGGCGCTCTATCTGTCTCGACACCCCGTCTCTCTGGACCGACATCGATACCGCCGGCTGCAAGAAGTCGTTCCTCGACGCGATCGCTGTCCGCAGCGGGACGCTGCCTCTCAGCATCGAGTCCAACACGCAGGACCTCTTTCCCAGGTCGCGCAACTATAGGTTGTCGATGGCAGACGCGCTGGAGTCCGTTTCGGAGGAACACATCATGCTCGTGTACCTCCCGCGACTCATGCCGCGGGTCAAGGGGTTGTTCCTCTTCAATTTTAATCACACACTGGGCTTTGTTCTTCGAAACCCTGCTCCAGTATTGAAGGACCTAATGCTCAGAGCAGGCGCTGGGCATCTTTGCGATGGCGCGTTTCGAGGTCAATCGGGCCCACCGCCGTCGTTTCCTGCGTTGAAGAAGCTTGGGCTTTCCGGTGTCACGTTTTGCGGGTGCGTTCCATATTACATTGTTTTCCTGCTTTGATAATCTAATGTCATGCAGAGGATTCGGGCTATGTCAGCTCCTCGCTGTGTGCCCCATACTCGAGGACCTGATCTTCGAATTCCCCGACATCGAGCCTCCTCCCGATGTACGCATCCTACCTGGAAAGATCACCACCTACGCTCCTCGTCTCCGAAAGGTAGTCTTGATTGGTGAAGCGCGCGAGACGGGACCCAACATCGCGCTGGTGAACTCTGTCCCTAACCTGTACATCGACATACCCTTCGACGTCGATGTCTCTCACCCTCACGAATCTTCCGCTCTTGTCTGTGCGCTCTTTGGCCGTCGTCCGTCGAATTTCTCTGCTACAAGCCTCGAAGTAACGGATATCCTCGAAGTCAAGATGGAGAGCGACTCGAAGACTCTGACTCGGAAGACAACGTTACGCACCCAAACCGGTCCGTGCAACCCGACCGCGTACCTATGTCTCTTCACGCGCTTCGGGCTCTTCGACTCGCTCGCGCAGATGCGGCTCGATCTGTCAGTTTGCGGCTCGGCGTTCCTGCCAGACGGGGTGGACTTCCCACCCGCACCAAGCCTCCAAAAACTACTTCTCGAAAACTGCGCCCCGCATCTCGCCAGACTCGCACAGCGCCGCGGTGGCCTATGGGCGTGTCCGATCCTCATGTCGCTCCTCCTCCTCGGCGGCGAATGTGCATGCGGGAGCTGTTTGGCGAATACGGGCCGTGCACATCATGATGGCGCCGTCGGGAAAGATTCAGTGATACACGTCTCGACTCTATGCGCTTTTCTCGGCCGTGTATTTGGATTCTCCCAGAAGGAGCCTCTTCTCATGTTGGACCTGAACGGCATCGAGCTCGAAGGGATCGATAGCACTAGTAAGAGTTCGTCGGTGCACGGGCTACCTGTTCTCATGTTGAACGCCTTCGATTCTGACTCTGACTCTGACTCTGACGCTTGAGGAGCTTCCTCTGTAGTGAATATTTCGCCACTCCTGGCTATGAGTCTGTGTATGACTTCATTCCTGTAACAATAACGACTTTCTCCAATACACGATCTGTTCCTTAATTGTTGGCCCGCAGAACCATTGTGACACAGTACCACTCGTCCGCTTTGATCAATAACAGTCTTCACCAATCTGTTGCGTGTGCCGTGCCCTGCGCCCGGTAACCGCCGGACTCATCTCTTCCTACCCCCGCCAGAGTAGAAATCGACTCTGCAACATGCGCCTGCTGAAGAGGCTGATGTAGATCTCACCACACGATCTTGGAGATCTGTGACAACACCGACTCGATGTGAGATTGTGCGGGCTCGATCGGGCCCACAGGACGTCTCACACAGCTTCGAGGTTGCTCTAAGAACCTACCGCCCATCCGCCGTCAAACAAGGGGCAGATTTCTACAAGCCGTCGATGCATATTACGCGGGATTCCATGGGCGGCGAACGCGGTGAAGTGAACTGGGTTTGACGTCTGGCATTGACACAGCTGCAGTTTTGAACTGATGTTTGGGTTGCAGAAAGTATCCTACCGACATTGGAGGTTGCAGAGACATCGTCGACGCGGTGAGGGTCTTGAAACTACCGCGGAGGATGAACATTTTGGACCAGGTATTTTGACCTATGTTTGCGACATGCAAGCGACGTCGAAGTGGTGCGCACATCGATCCATTCATGCACGGCCGCGCTAAAACACCCTGAAGGCAACGGATGCTGATCGCTCTGGACTTGGACGTCGCTTGCATGCGAAAACCGAATTGTTCCTCGTCTCAAACTCGCATCCAACAGTAAGCCGTTCGCGTGGAGGCAGCTCTTTGCTTTCGAAGACTTGCATACCTCCTCTCGTACTCTGGGGTAGCATGCAAGCCACCGAAGCACAAGCAGAAGCAAGCAGTGCCAAACACAAAACACTCACCCCGCATCTGCACAGCATCTGCAATTCCGCCGCCCAGGGTCATGTTGACACGAAAAAAGCTTATATTGTACGTTGTTTTCCGCTTCTTTTCCTCGAACTCACACCTCCAGGACATCCGCCCATGGCAGCCGCCCGTCGTACTCAACCCGCCTCCCTCATATCTACGGGCCTCTCAGCTGCGACAGTAGCTCTCAATGTTGCCGGCGCAGCTACAGACGCCGTTCCTATCGTGAAGCAGATCCTTAATTCTGCGGCGCACATTTCTGCGGTTGCCGAGGTACAGTCACCGTCGTCGCTCCTCCTCTGTACGGCGCTCATCTGCCTGCTCCAGAGGATTCAGAAAAAACGCGAGGCGATGTACACGCTCGTGGAGAAGGCGAGCATCTACGCGACTCAGATCAACGTCACCGTCGCCGGTCGCGTTCTCGACGCCACGCTTCAACGACGCCTCGAGCGCTTATTTACGTGCGTCGTGCCCGCGGTCATCTGTCACGGTCAACGGCTGACAGGAACGGCGCGCTCTAGGGTTTTCGAGAAGATCGAGGCGCTCGTCGAGGACAAGGTCGTCCGGAAGAACGGCGCGCGCGCACGCTTGGCAGGCCTGTGGCAGAAGCTCATCGCAAAGCCGAACCTCGCCGAAACTCTGGCGGCTGAGCTCGATCGAGAGATACAGCTGTTCCAGGTAGGTCTCGGTTGTACGCGTATCTTGCTCCTGCTAACGTTCGCGAAGCTCGTGACTGGGGTCCAGCAGACTCTCACGCTTGAGGACGTCGCCCGCGTCGTGGCTGCGGACGTTAGATATGACGGCCGGGTACGTCCGTCTCGCACGATCCTACGAATTCCGTAGCTAAACTTGCTGTCGCAAGTTTCGCTTGTTGCGCGATTGCGACGTAGAGACGTTGAAGGTGATCCGCAAGTGCGACACTGAGGTCGGGACCGTCGTGTGGGCATCGGCTCGCGTCGACGGCCAACCCATGGTCGTACGCTACGTCGACGGCACGGCACCTGCTAGAGACGAAGCTGTACTGGAGAAGTCGCGGAAGCGGCCAGTCCCGGTCGACAAGCTAATTGATTACTGGAAGAAAGTATCGTGAGTGAACTCAGCTGCCCCTCGCAATCTGCGACGCAACGGATATGATTAATAAGTCGATGCCAAGGATCGTCGGTCAATCTCACCCTTTTGTTGCAAGACTTTACGGTTATCATTATCAACGTCCTCACGGAAGGTTCTCTGCCTTCAGAGCAGGTATGTGGAAATAGTCTGCTCGGTATGGGCCTTTCTTACGCATGTGTCCTAAGGAAGCCGTTCATTGAGGCAATTGCTCTTCAAGTTTGACCCGTGGTGGCAGGCGTCCAATAAAGAATTTCGGCATTTTACCAGAGTAGTAAGAGCTTGGTGCACCATGCGCAGCACCTTGGCTTACATGACTGCAGTCGACCCTACTGGTTGTACGCGTGCGAGTTGGTCTCGAAGTTATCAAGTGCTCATAATTTGCAGGAGGCGTCGTATTACTTGGCATACGTGCACAACCTTGTATGGGTTGGCGAGGACGCCACCATCGACGATCTCGGGGAGCCACAAATAGGTCTTTTCGACGACCTCATCCCCGTGCCGTATGACGGACCGGTTTTGAGCATACATGGTGCTGTGAGTGTGCTGAGACCTTTCCGAAGCGTGAAATTCACACCATCAGTTGTCTATTTCCCTCCAAAATGACTTCCAACAAGTCGATGACCCCAGGATAGACATCTACTCCGATAACCCCAGACTGGGCACCATTCGACATAGACGGAGCCATAGGAGGCATATTCTACATCTGTTATTCAGTATTCCCTTATTTCCCACCGATTCCTGGCACCTTGCGTTCGCACAGGAGACGTCGACGATCGACAAATGACTGCACCAATTCGACATGCTCCGGACAATGTCGAATGCGATCGCATAGCTGTGGGGAGATATGGACGACAACGACTAGGAGATTTTGATACCCAGAACTTGTATGATCCTACCTATGAGGCGCCCGAGAGGGTAGGTAGCAGGAGGAGGAGATCTGAGGACTACATATACATATAGCTCGGCTTGAACAAGTTGAAGCGCAGTGTCATGTCTGTGTAGTGCCGATTCGTGTCCACGCGTTGCGAATGACGCGTATCTTTGCCGGCGCCCCCGATCTCAAGCGTCTAGAGTGTCCTAGAGACGTAGGATCTACTACCCAGCCTCGGGCTTGCATACACATAATGTGCTCATACGCGATGCCGTAGAAGAGTTCGTCGAACTTCAGCCTTAAACCCAGGGCCCGGGGACGGTCAACGAGCGTCACGGTACTCTATAATACGTGATATCACTGTCCTGGATCTTGGTCTGTCAGCAGTCAGCTCCGAAGGGCTTCAAGTCTACATGGAAACTTTTCCGAGCGCTGGCGGATCGGGAGAGCATCACGTGCACGGTCGATCATTGCCGTTCGCGCTCGGTAACTTCAATGTGGGCGATGCAACGTCCACAGGCGTTCTGGGCGTAAAGAATGCACAGCAAGCAGTCTCAGGGGGGCGCAGTATGTACCGTTTTCACTCAAAGCGTTATCCTCTGTATGTTTGCCACACCGGCGATTCCACGCTGAGATAATCCCCCGCGCGCCGGCGATGCAAGCCCATTTCGAGATAAAGCACCGTGGCCGAACTGCCGCGGCCGACCTTTGCTGTGTTTCTCCTCTTTCCCTCTTCTTTCTTTTCAACTTCACCTTTTCACCTCTTCGATGTGGGCGCTCGTCGTCCTCGCGCTTTCGGTTCACATTGGAGTGGCGCGCGCGTTCTTCCGGATGCCGTGTAAGCAGCCGGTCGTCCTCGAGCGCGCCGATCCGTACGTCCCCCCTGTCCCTCCCAGTGTCGGATGCTGAAAGTGAGGGATGTAGGATCGTGAACGCGAATAATGTTTCTGGCCATTTGCATACTGTGCGTACGAGGACAAGATGCGGGACTTGCCGCGCCTTGCTTTCCTTCCTCCTTGTCGCTCGACTCTGATGCCGCCCAGGTTATGGGCGGTGTACGTTCCTCGTCCTCTGCGCAGTACAATGACGCGCTCAACTCCGTCTGACTGGCCGTGTAGAATGGGTGCGCGCTTTAAACTTCGCGACTGTGCGCGCAATGCTAACGGGACGGGATGGAATGGTGCAGATTTGATTTTAATATGACATTCGACACCGCGCGCGCGTCGACTTGCAGCACGTGCGCCCCACGAGCGGATCTGAGCAACTACTGGACGCCGAACTTGTTCTATCGCGCCCAGAACGGGTCGGTCCATCGTGTACGTCCGCGCTCGCCCGTCGTGTTTATCCTTGACACTAAACTTGTCAACGCGTGCAGGTGGAACAGGTCGGCGGGATGTTGGTCTATTACCTCCAGCGTAAAGGCGACGACTCGGAGCAGCTCAAGGCTTTCCCTCCCGTACGTCGTTGCCATTCGTCTTCCCGCCCGTCTCAAACGTGTCGTTACAGGGCTTCCGCGTGATCGCAGGCAACCCGACCAAACGCTCCTACGACCCCGCAGACCCGGAGCAACAGGCCGTGTCCCACGTCTGTCTCGACTATAACGGTCTCTCGCCCGAAACGCCCGGCTTTCCGCAGACGAAGTGTCCCAACGGCCTTAGGACGCAGGTCTTCTTCCCTTCGTACGTCAATTTTCCTTACCCTTTCCGGTGTCGCTAACGCTCCACCACTCCTCGCAGATGCTGGGACGGCACGAACCTCGACTCGGCCGACCACAAATCCCACACCGCCTACCCGTCCTCCGTCAACGCCGGTACATGCCCCTCCACGCACCCCGTCCGACTCGTGTCCATCTTCTTCGAGATTATATGGGATACGGCTAATCCGGCGTGGGAGTGGTGGGACGGAGGAGATGGGAGCGGACATCCGTTCGTGTTGAGTACGGGCGATCCTACAGGGTAGTACGTCGTACCTGAAAGTCCTGGTCGGGTTGATAGGCACTGACCTGAATTTACAGTTCCTTGTGAGTCAGAAAGGCGGGGCTAATGCTGAGCGCTGAGCGCTATAACATACTCTAGTCACGGAGATTTCTTGAACGGATGGGATGTGGACGTCCTCCAGGCCGCGGTGGACCAATGTACGGCAGACTCGGGGTACGTGCTTTGTCTTGCTTTTCTTACCGGTAGCGCTCTTCCCATATCCCACCATCTCTTCTGTTACGGTCCTTTCGTGCATACCAACTCCCGGCTTTCGTCCGCTCGCCCTCTTGCACGCTTTCACGTCCCGGCGCTGACGCTGGACTCTGCACTTTTGACAGCGTCATCGAAGACTGCAAGCTCCTCGAACTCCGGACGGACGACGAGATGAGCGACTGCGTCTTACCAGGTCGCGTACCCGAGCAAGTGAACGGATGTACGTGTCCATCTTCTTTCCCTCCTCCTCCTCCTCCATTTCCCTTCCCTCCTCCACCTTCCCCGTCCTGTCGCTTTGACGCTGACGTGCACCCGCTCTACAGGGCTCCCCGCCCTCCCGGGCTGCAACACCATCTCCCCGGGCCCTCAAGACGCGAAAATGCAACCCCCCTCCTCATGCGGCGCATCAACCACCATCCAGTCCAAAGATACGACTTCGCTTTTAAGTCCTATGTCTGGCTGGACGGCTCTCGGATGCGCGCGGGATAGTCAGAGTGACCGCGTGTTGGAGAAGCAGTTCAAGAATGAGGATGGGGCGATGGACGTGGAGGGGTGTGGAAGTTACTGTGCGCAGGTACGTCTGCGTTTGGTGTTTGAGGTTGGGCTGACGGGGACGGTGGTGTAGAACGGGTACAAGTACGCGGGGTTAGAGTTCGGGAGCGAGTGTTGGTGCGGGAATTCGTTTGATGAGAGCGCGTTGTTGGCGTCTGGCGAGGGAGCGTGCGATGTTCCGTGTGAGGGGAGGGAGGATGAGAACTGTACGTCCCGCGTTATCTTTTCCTTTTCCTAGACCGGCTTTACCCCTCTTCGCATCATCATCCACTCGTCCATCTTCATGCCCCTTGTTTCCTTCGCAATCCCCATACACCTCCTTCGCCTTGTCTACGTCTTTCTGGATCACTTTCCAGTTCCGTCTTCCTTTTCGGTGTTCGTTGTTGCTGTTACTGATTCTCCTCGTTCTACTAGGCGGTGGGGCGTCGCGGTTGGCGGTGTATGAGTTTGGCGGGTCAGCGCCTGCTCCTTCGGGAGGAGCGACAGAGGCGCCGTCGTCGACAAGTACCGACGTACCTTCGAGTACGGATGCACCTTCCAGCACGGATGCATCTTCGACCACGGATACGGATGCTTCTTCAACCACGGATGCACCGACGAGCACAGCTGCACCTTCGACTACGGATGTGTCTTCAACTACGGACGCGCCGACCAGCACTGAAGCGCCGACGAGCTCCAACGAACCTTCCACCACCGATGCCGACACAGATGCTCCATCAAGCAGCGAGACCGACGTTCCGTCCACTAGCGAGACAGATGCACCGTCAGCGCCGACGGGCAAACCTGGCTCTGGCGGCGGCGAATCCGGTTCTGGTACGAGCGAGACAGACGCGCCGACCTCGACGAGTACCGACACCGAGACCTCGTCCTCAAACACTGATGCTCCGTCCTCGAGCACAGACACTCCATCTACCAGCGAGACGGCCGTCCCGTCCACCAGTACCGAAGCACCTTCTACCAGTACCGACGCTCCTTCTTCCAGTACCGATGCGCCTTCCTCCACCGAGACGGACACACCGTCCTCAAGCACCGATGCTCCTTCCAGTACCGCCAATCCTTCTTCAAGTACCGACGTCCCTCCACAACCCACCAACTCCAACTCGTCGAGCCCAGACCCCAACTGGACCTCCCTAGGCTGCTTCGTCGACCCGCTCGTCCCGCGGCGCGCGCTGAGCGGGTTACCGATGTGGTCGGGTTTACCCATGACGCGTGGAGTGTGCGTAAGCCATTGTATGGACAACGGGTTCACGGTGTGTTTGGTTTTGTTGAAGTTGGGTGGGTGGCTGATGCACGTCCAACCTTGTAGTATGCGGGCGTGGAGTGGGGCAGAGAATGTTATTGCGGGAACGAGTTGGAGGAGGGGAGTGTACCCGCGCCGAATGGGGATTGTTCGAATGCTTGTGAGTTACCAAGCTCCTTCCTCTTCCCTCATCCCTCTGCTGACCTATGGACAGGCGATGGCGACTCCAGCACTACATGCGGCGGACCCTCGCGTCTCAACCTCTTCCAACTCAAAGACGGGGCGTCGCCGTCGTCTACTGGTCCCCGTATCACGCCCACTACCCCGTCTTCCGACTTTCCTGGTGCAGGAGGAGGATGGGATAGTTTGGGATGTTGGTTCGATCCGGTGATGCCGAGGGCGTTGAGGGAGTATGTGTTTACGGATGAGCGGATGACGGGGGAGGTGTGTGTGAGTGGGTGTGAGGGGAGGGGGTTTGTGTATGCTGGTACTGAGGTGCGTTGTGATGCCGTTCTGTTCTTCTTCCTGCCTTCGCTCCTTCATTATATCCTTCATGTTCCCTCCGTTCTTTCATTCATTCGTTGACTTCCGTCTTCGTGTACCCTTCCATCCTTCCCTTCCCGTTGTTCTTCCCCCCTGCGTTCTTCCCTTCCTTCCTTTGTCCCCTCCTTTCCTTCGTTCTTCCCTTCCGTCGTTGTCGTTCGTCCAGTCGCTGACGCCTCGCCATAGTTCGGCGGCGAATGTTACTGCGGGAACGACCTCCTGGCAAGCAGTATGAAAGTGTCAAAGGACGACTGTTCAACGGCGTGTAAAGGCGACGCGGGCGAGATGTGCGGCGCGCCGGGCAGGTTGAACTTGTATCGCAAGTCTTCTTCTTCCCCGACGTCTGTCGAGCCCGACTCTGGCAGCACGTCCTCCACGCCGACGCCGACGTCGACGAAGGGGCGTCATCGTCATCATCATCGGCCGACTAGACGCGCGGTGGCGAGTCATAGGCAGCGCGCGTCGCGTAGGCGGCAGTTCGCATAGCGTGACCCTTTTGTATCCTATTTGTGTGTTCGAGGTTCCAGCTTCC